>JARJCX010000510.1:0-60839 GCA_029282285.1 Mycena rebaudengoi
GTTGGAGGCGACGCACCGCTGATGATTTGGCGGCAGGGGTTTGGCCTCATACTCCGTTTGACCTGTACCGTCCAGCATCAAACTCAACAGCACCTTGAACAAACGCGGGCGAGGGCCGGGGATTTCCTTCAGTCACTCGCACAAGGGAGGATCCTTTGCTAAGGTCCCCGTCGTCGGCTCTCTCCTGGAAATGGACTATGTCCCCGCGTAACGATCAGGTACACCTATTTCTTGCGACCCAGTGCCATACTCACGATATGCACGCAGGATACCAGTCTTTTCAGTTTGAGTTCGTTCAACTTCATTTCTTGAGCAATACCTTCGCCAACGGCACCACGATCCCTCCCGGTTCCTACAAGATCCTCCTCCGGTCCCTCCGGGTGACGGAGATCCGACCAACGAAGCTGACTACGACAGTTGGCTCAGCCCTACCATCGGGGTTGTCCCCGCTTAATCTGGCAGTGAAAACGGACTTGGAGCTTGTTTGTCTGCCTACCATTGCCAACACTATCAATTACCCTCGTTCAATTACCCTACTTTATTACATTGTAGGCGCCCCCACTCTTTGGGTTGATCCCAGTCCTGATGTCCCTCATTCCGAGCCCCAAATATTACCTCATGTGTTCTATAATCTCGATGCACCCTGATACATTCCAGTACCTAATGGATGGAGTGGCAGTAGTAGTGGTAGTACTAACCGTAGTAGTCGTAGAAGTAATGTTTTCAAGGGCATCCAAATGTGGGGGAAAAATACACATCAGCTGTCCCACTGGCAGTTGGGTTGATAGTATTTATTTCGCCTCGCATACGACAACAGAAATTCTGAGGAGGCCATTCTGAAGAGAAACATGATTTACGAAAGTGCACAGATGTATAGGGACAGCTGGAGTCGTGGTTCTGCTCCGGTTCTGATCGACAGCCCTGGTAACGGTTCTCGAACTATTTAATTGCTGGAGAACTGTCGCGGGTCAGAACCCGGGTTCAACAGGTTCTGAGGTCGTTCCGGCTCGGCTATCATATTATTATTCTTGTTATTCACCAGCGCCGCCTTGAGAGCCCTCTTTTCTGGACCGACCCAGAACGGCTCCTCTGAGAAATATGAATTTTTCATCACTTGACCCAAGGAACGGTCCTACATTGCATATTCTTGGAATAATATATACCTGAAAATTAATGGACATTCACTGTTAACGGCTTCCGGTCTTTGGCATAGTTATTGAACTCCAACTCCAACTGAGGGCCCGGAAGCTATGAATATCATCTGCCTTGGACTCATTCATTGATTCAAGACAGTTGGACCATTTTTCGAAGCGCCTGGAGCAGACGACTATCTAAGACCTTACAACATGCTAGGTATGAGCTTCAACAGTGGTGTTGTCTCCTTGAACCCACTCAAAAATAATCCCACGGTTGCACTCGTTCAGCTTAGCTAATAAGCTTTCAAAGTTTGACCCATCCGGATAGTACCTGACTCGACATGATTGAGGTTCTTCACGCGTGGGATGAAGGCGGGATGGCTTGATGAGTATGCACCAAAGACGCCCTTGTACTTGGTTTCAAACTGTTAAGTATCGGTTCGCGCAATATTGGAAATGTCTCGGCTATCACCATTGCCTTGTCGCGGGAGTCGTGGTCTTTCCCGTGACCTTCCCGCCGTCGCCGCCGTTTCCACCGTTTCCGCCGTCCCCGCCGTTGTCGTGCCCGTGCCCGCTTCTGCCGCCGCCGCCGCCGCCGCTGTCGCCGCCGTCACCTCCGTTGCCGCCGTAGCCATGGTCGTGGTCACGGTCGTGATCTTTCTTGCGATCACGTAGTGACGTAAGTTGTCGATTCCTTCTTTCAAGTTTTGGACGGGCATGGCGGCCATGCTATGTAGTGCCTATGCCACTACCTGTGAGCCACTACCGACTCTGACTTGTCTATCATCCCCACCCAGGATCGGTGAAACACGTCTGACTGAAACGGGAGCACCTCGCGTGTCCACTGAGCCCGGCAGGGAACATTACTGCAACTTACGACTGCCAGACGATCAGTTAAGGGTCGGAGCAGTGGACTAACAGTATCTTTCAGAGTCTAATCTATTCCATTTACTAAGGTCATCCGTACTCCAATGAAGCCTATCCATTCTCGCATTTCTTGCAGCACCGTGGCAGCACCGTGACTCCAATTTAAGAACCGAATCCTCTCGACATCAATTTCCACTTGTGCTTGTTTCTTGGCGGCGCTGTTGCACCGTTGTTGACATCGACATCATACTGGTATGCGCCTGCCAGAGAGTGCAGATCCGCATTGCCGCGACCGCCCAGTCAATGAATATTTTTCCAATCCCCGTACGTTTCGTCTTGCCCCATTTATTATTTCCCAAAGAAACGGCATCGCCACTGCAGCCAAACTGCACCCGGCGGAAAGGCGGAAATCAGGATTAACGGTGGCGGTACATGCCAAGTCGGACAGAGATTCCACTTTCAACATTGGCCCGCAAGACACAAATTACACTTGAAAACGAGGCAAGGCCATCCTAATTATTAGTGGGATGCTGCCGAGCCCCTCTTCCGTTGGCTGCGCTATGGTGTGAGTCAAACCACCTCCCAAGGGATGAAAATAGTCGACCGGCTCAATCTCACACCAGTTCGCGCCACATGCAGTGTCATGTTCTTAATTTTCGGAAGAACATTACCCTTTTGTTCGCCCGTAATACATCCAACCGCACTTCCGATGGAAGAAGCAACATCGATATTTGGATGGGACCTTATCCCCTGCAGTGTTAACTGGCTCGTCTGGAGTGTAGATGACTCGTTCTGTGCATTCGGAACCTCACGAATAGCCCAATGCGTAATGACGGGCGTACCCGGGTTTTCTTCTCGTCTCAATATAAAGTCTACCAAGAGACTTTCCTGCTTCACAATCTCAATGTACAAGACACCGCTAGGCCAGAGAACTCTCGAAAGGGGTACTGCGTGTCTTTCCTGCAAGTTCGTATCTCACTTGACGAGTGTCGAGGATCCAGACTGACATGAGACTGAAACCAGGAAGCGCAAAGCTGTAGGCCTTGTTCGTTTGTGTTCAGTTTTATATCGTACTCATAGGCATTCTCCTTCTAATAGAGATGCGACGGGAAAAGGCCTGCTTGCGTTCGGTGCACTGGGCTGGGTCGCGCAGAAGACTGTGAATACCTCGACAGCCGCGGCCAGAGTGAAACCGAGAAACTGGAGGCTAGTATCGCTCGCCTCGAAAATAGAATACGTCAATTGGGCGGCACTCTTCCTACTTCGCCGGAGGTTGTCTACCATGAACCGCATCTGGAAGGACAACCACTTGGAAGCTCTTTCGCTTTTTGGAATAGTCGACGGAGGGATCGTCCCCAGCAATCTCCACAGGGTCAGTTGCCCCTCCCAGACAATTGGTGGAGGACACCTGTTCCGCCGCCGCAAGTTGGCAAAGTGTTGTAAGTCCTAGAGTGCCTGAACCTCTTTCAACATATTTATTTTTGACAGAATCAACTTCTTCTCCCGTCACGCATCACAATTTGGATTTTTCCTCAACGGACCCCGTCTAATGAACTCCGTATTTTCCTCTAATCCAAGTCGTCCCCCATCTTCGACTCTGCTGAATGTGATGTTTCTATTTGGAATACGGCTTTCTGGATCTCCGGCTTTACAAACCCGCGAAAGTGTGTTCCTCGGACGAACCCTAGAATCTGCAACGCCGATGCAACCGCATCAAATTCTTCAGAACATCCAAGCAGAGGTGTTGATTGCACACTACTTCCTCAGCCAAGGAAGGTTTCTGGAAGCAATGCATCGAATTAATACCGCCGTCTCTCTTTCGATTGGCTGTGGCCTTCATCGGCTAAATGGCTCGAATACCAGTGCTTATAATCTTCCTTCGCCTCGAGACTCGGTTGAACAGGGCGAGCGTGTCAATGCATTCTGGTCGATTCTGACCGTCCATAAATGTTGGTCGATTATTTTACAATGGCCGTCCAGTGTTTCGGATATACTGGACGAGAAAATAGACCTCCCATGGCCTCTTGACATGGAACTATACGAATCGGCAAGTATCTCTAGCGACATTTCAGTTTTACCTCCCTGATCCTTATTTTTTAGGGAATTATTCCGATCAACCCACACCAGATTCCTACTATGAAAGCTTTCATCGAAAATCCTATGACGGCAAACATCGAAGCCGCGAGTTCTTGCTTGGCCCAAGTTGTCAAGGCCGCAACATTGTTCGAGCGAGCCAGCCACATGGGTGGAAATCAAATGAGTATGCACTTTTGTTTCTTAGTGCTCCTTGTTTTTCTAAGCTCATTTGGCACCACTAGACCTTGCCGATCAAGAAGAATATGCGCAATTCCTTGCGTTTGAAAATGGCCTCGATCACTTCATACGCACACTGCCATCGTTCCAAAACGTTCAAGGATCCATCGATGTCATCGGCATCGACTCGTCGCGTTTACCCTCTGCCAGGTGGCCATAATCCAACTTCACAGTACCTATGACAATCCGACGTCAATACACAAATGCTTGACCGCTGTCCGCGCCGTGATCGCAGTCAATCAAACGATCCCGAATATGCAAGCATGGGATTACGTCAATCCAACTATGGGGGTACGCTGTCCCTTATTTTTGGGCACATAAGCTGACTTTTATGAACGATCGACAGACGCTGTGGGTTGCCGTCTGCCAGATCATCATACGCGGAATCTCTACAATAAAAAACCCTCGAGCAGCTAGTCGAGGATGGTTCGCCAGTGTCTCCAATGCAGATTATCCGTTCCTGACGGCCGCCTTTTCGAGCATAACCAACACGATGGCGATGTTCAGTCGCTGTATTTTGATGGGTGAGTGTTGCCCTGGCTAACTGACCAACGCATTCGACTCACTCTGTTTGTTTAGAATATCAGCTTAGCCGTGTCCAAGAATCTTACAAGGCGATCTAAAATTTGTACTTCTACCGTTGTTTACTCTGAGCTCCCCTGTTTGTACCATACTAGTGTAATTTATCTGCGCCAATTGGATATTGGCAAGGCATAGCAGAATTTGAAACATAGGCAGTTTTATTTCGATGGCTCTCCAAGAATATTTTCTGCACGTCGGTCCAAGATTCAGAGACATTTGAGCTGAAATTTGTAGGTTCGGTTGACAGAATGAGTTCGTTTTCACGCATTGCCCAAAAAGGCGCATCAAGTTCAACCAGGCGGATCAATTTACTTACACTGCCACAGCTGCATCATCCGTTGATCCGCCTTTGTTTACCGAGAATTGGCCTCTGTCCGCAACTGTGGTTGATACACATGGGACACTGCTGTGGCTCAGTAAAAGCGATTAAAATAGGTCGGACCACGGTAATACTAGGTGCTCTTGTGGCAGGGTATGCGGAAGTACCCGTTTTATGAACTCGGCATTGACTCGGAAATTTCCTAACGGCACTACAACCTGCGAGGTACGAGTTATATATATTGTCGTCTGTCGAGGAGAGACAAGCTCGGCATAGAGTCGGAATTGAGAAGGAATGCCAAAGGTGGACGGCATGGACTCGGAAGTGCAGCAGGGTATAAATGCCAGAGACATTTACTATGAGACTAACTGACTTCCGCTTTACCTGAATCATGGCACCACTAAACATCCTCACTTTCGGCGCATCTCGAAATATTGGCTATTTTGCCGCTGTCCGCCTCCTCGGTTTGTCAATTCTCACAATGGTTGGTACATACCAGGATCCTGACATCCTTGCAGAGAAGGGGGCCACTGTAACATTCCTCCTCCGCTCACCCTCAATTTTTGATTCGGATACCACCATCCAAGAATACGTGAGGTCGGGGCACGCACACCTACTGAAGGGGGACGCAACAAGAGAAGAAGATGTCCAGAAGGCATGGGACCGGGCCGGAGAAGTCGGAGCGGTGGATGCTGTGATATTCACCGTCGGTAAGATTAAATTGAGTTGAGCGCAAAAGATTACTGACCATTCGTTCCACCAGGCGCCGTCCCTTCATCGTTCCATCCCCTCAAAGGCTTTTTGATCAAACCGCACAACCTCGTCACCCAATGTATCCTGAACGTGCTCTGCACCATGCCAACATACGCGAACGGCGAGCAGCCGAAACTAATCGCGATTTCCTCTTTGGGATTGACCCGTTCTGGGCACGCTCTCCTCCCATTCACGATCAGGGCGCTATACGCCACGATTGGTGTACCCCACAGAGACAAAATCGCCATGGACCGTGTGATTTCTCACTGCGCGGGATGGGCCTGGAATGCCGAGCGTGACGGGGCGGAGCCAACAATAGATCTCATGGGCGAAGGATGGACGCATCGGCAAGGCTTACCTGCTGAAGGCGGACTAAAAAACGCGCTAATCATCCGAGCGGGGATGTTGACGGACGGGGAATGTCTTGCGGACCAGGGGAAGAAGTATCGGGTTAATGAAGATGAGTTGAAGCTGGGTGGATATAAGATCTCCAGAAAGGACGTCGCTCATTTCGTGGTGGATGCTCTTGCTCGATGGCCCGAGTTCGGCGACAGGAGGGTGCACCTAGCTTACTGATTCAGATGGTTCGAGGTGTGCTTGGAGGCGTGCCATTTGTGTAGCATAATCGATATTTCTTGCACAAATGGCGCGAGATGGCAAGCGAATAACGAGCTCTTTGTGAGTTAACAACTGTTACTGCACGAAGTCGTGAATGTTGAACTTTTGTGTGTGATCACTGATCTCCGCCAAGATCTGATGGATGTGCATCGCCACTTTGCTTCCACATTTCAACCACATGCAACAAGAGCAACGCCGATGGCCCGTTCGGTGTGTCGTGTGCGCCATGCGCGCCCCCATCACCGGGATATTTCGGTGTTCCTCAGCGGGCCCGTGCCGTGTACACTGTAATACAACCTGATCGGCTCACCAGTGCCGGCTCCTTCCTTGATTTTACAGCAAGCAGCTCCAATATTCCCGCTTTCTTTTCGCTTCCAGCGTAGACAGAGGCTGTCGGGGGAAAGACTAGGCCGATCACAGATAAATTCGCAACTTTCCTGGCCGACTTGACCCTATCCACGGAAAAAATCATATGTTCATCAAGGACTCGCTTAGCTCCGAGTCGGGGCGTTTCTATAGCGGCACTATCTGCAGGTATGTACGGCACATGTATACCAGCTTTATAAGAGCGAGCTGGTCTTTTGGATCTGTGTTTTTAACTTCCTTGTGTTTCCCCCTTTCCTTTCGACATGAAGGTCTCACTTTCTTTGGCACTTTTGGGTGCGTCCTCCGCGGCCTTGGCCAAGGTCGACTTGTCGAGCATCAAACGCGTAACGAACCTGGGCACTGTCCCCAACAAATTCATCGTCGAAGTCAAGGCTGCATCGGACATTCCCAGCAAACGCGACGGCACCGTGCGTTTTATATATTTCGGTTTCCGCAAGATGCAGACTGATGATGTATTCCTCTCCAGCCCCACGCGCGCCTCTACAATTCTCTGCGGGAACGCAAGATTGGTTTTAACGTCCATAATGAATACGATGCTCCTGGTCTGTTTGTTGGCGCGGCTCTGACACTGACCGTGCGTGTTCTTCGGTTTCTTGTTCGTTTCTCATATTTACCGAATATTAGGATGTCAAAGTATGTTGTGCAGTCGTAATGTTTGCAGAAGCCTGATTGTTGTTCGAATTCAGGACGTCGCTGATGTCTTAAACTCGGAAGGTGTCGTTGCCATCCACCCCATTCAGACATACGGCCGCCCGAAGTGAGCGGTCTAGGTTCTCCAAATCATTTACAGTGCTGATCATTTCTGGTCCAGTCCCGTTTCAGTCAAGGCAGTTTCGGTTGGCGACAAGGGCCTGCCCGACGCGCAGTCGACTCACGTCCAGACCGTGAGTGGAATGCATGCGGCGTGTATGAGAGCCAGCCTCAACTCCTGCACCTACAGGGCGTCGACAAGCTGCACGCAAAGGGGATCTTTGGAAAGGGTATCAAGATCGCAATGTGAGCGGCCAGTACACGGATAGTTCTGATCCTAACTGTACCTTCAAAGCCTCGACACCGGAATCGACTACACGCACCCCTTCCTTGGCAAAGGCTTCGGCAAGGGCTTCAAAGTAGCTGGCGGCTTTGATCTTGTCGGCGACGCGTACACGGCTGCGAACGACCCAGTGCCGGACCCGGATCCTTTGGACCAATGTGCAGGGTGAGAAAGCCTTTTTTTCCCCTACTGCTCATCCTCGCTTACGCTTTGCAAACAGACACGGTTAGCACACCAATGCTATTTCACATTCTCAGCGTTTTCTTATTTCTTTGTTTTTCAACAACCTAGGAACTCACGTTGCGGTAAGCGCAGCGCCCACATCACACGGTACCCAGTCCTGATATTTTATATGTAGGGTATTATCGGGGCTAACCCTGGGAACCCCTTCAATATCTCTGGCGTGGCATACGAATCCACCATCTTGGCCTACAGGATTTTCGGCTGCACGGGCGGCGTCAACGATGATGGTAAATTAGTGCAGCACCGTATATTCTCAAGTTTCTGACGTGCTGTTGTTAGTTATCATCGATGCGCTGCTTATGGGTGTGAAGGATGGTGCCGATGTCTTGAGCTTGTCCCTCGGAGGCTCTAGCGGCTGGACTGTCGGTGCCGGTTCCGTCGTGGCGTCCAGAATCGCTGCCTCGGGCAAAATCGTCACTATCGCAGCGGGCAATGAGGTATGTCTCGGCCTTGCAAATTCGAAACAGGACACTGATATTTTGCTGCAGGGTGCTTCTGGTTCCTGGTTCACCTCGAGCCCCGGAAACGGTCTCGACGTCATCTCCGTCGCGTCCTCGGACAACACCGCCATCCCGCTGCAGACATTCACGGTTGATGGCGCCACCCACGATCCCATTTTGTACTACGCCGTACGTTTTTTACAATGGTCTGCAAGGTCTGCAAGGCACTCATACGCGCATAATCTCAGACGTTCCCCCTCCCCATCACCGAGACGCTGCCGCTCTACGCCACCTCCAACGACAGCACCATCGTCGACGATGCGTGCAACCCCCTGCCCGAGTCGACCCCGGATCTCTCTGACAAGATCGTTCTCGTCCGCCGCGGGACCTGCGCTTTCGTGCGTCTGCCTAGAGAAATTCTGATCGAATATTAACTCACGACGTACCTAGACTGACAAGATTGCCAACATTCAGGCGCACGGCGCAAAGACTGCCCTGATTTACGAGTGCGTTTGCCAGTTTTTTCTTCAGTGGACGCTAGCTGATGAAACACAGCAATGGAAATGGATTCGCTGGCATTACGGTCGGAGACTTCGCCGCGGTTCTGATCCAAGCCGAGGACGGTGTCTTCGTGAGTAGCGGTTGCCCCTTTCTTCGCGCACGACCATTGACGATGTGCATTGTACATAGCTTTCGGAGCAGCTCGCTGCAGGCGCTGCGGTCAAAGTGACCTTCCCGCAAAGCGGCGGTGGCGTCAGCTTCCCGGACCCCAACGGCGGCCTGGTCTCGTCGTTCACGACGTACGGACCGACGAACGACTTCTACTTCAAGCCCGCGCTCACCGCGCCGGGAGGCAACATTCTCTCGACGCTCCCCGTCCCTCTCGGGTCTTATGCTCTCGAGTCTGGAGTAAGCTTTGCCTGCTGGTGGCATATGAGTTCGATGCTGACTTTTTCCTGGCAGACGTCCATGGCTACGCCGTTCATGGCCGGTGTGTCGGCGCTTTTGCTCAGCGTCAAGGGTAAATCGCCCCAGGTCGCGCGGACCGCGCGCACGCTCTTCCAGTCGACCTCGTCCGTGATCCCGTCGAGCAAGACGGACGGCGACCCACTGCAGACCGTCACGCAGCAGGGTGCGGGGCTCATCCAGGCCTTTGACGCCATCTATGCGACCACCATTCTGTCGCGCACGGAGCTCATCCTCAACGACACCGCGCACTTTGTTCCCGTGTATGTTTCCTTTTCCCCCTCGTGCAATAGAAGCTCATTGGCATTGCAGTCAAAAGTTCTCCGTCAAGAACACGGGCAAGAAGACGAAGAAGTACACCGTTAGCCATGTCCCCGCCGGAACTGCTGTCACTATTACTCCCGTGCGTTGCTTTCGGCGTACTTGCATAGAAAAGCGATGTATTGACCCGTACATAATAGGGCTCCGTCGTCGCAGCGCTTGGCCCCGTCCCGCAGTCAACCGACTTTGCCACCGTGTCCTTCAACGCCGCCAAGTTCACGCTCGCGCCCGGGCAGTCGCACACCGTCATCGCGACGTTCAAAGCGCCCAAGGGCGCGGACGCGACGACGTTCCCCGTGTACTCGGGCTTTATCGACGTGACGAGCGGCGCGGAGAAGGTGCACGCGACGTACCTGGGGCTCGCGGCGTCCCTCAAGGACAAGCAGGTGATCGACAACAGCGACAAGATCTTCGGCGTCCCCACGCCTGCGATCCTCGACCCTGAGGGCAACATCCAGGCGGCGCCGGTGAACTACACGTTCGTCGGGACGGACGCGCCGACGATTCTGTGGCGCCAGGCGTTTGGCTCGCCGCTGCTCAGGCTCGACCTGGTGACGGCGGAGGCGAAGATCGGCACGACGCTGAACAAGCGCGACGGGGAGGGGCTGGGCATCTCGTTCACGTCGGCGCTCAAGGGCGGGTCGTTCGCGAAGGTGCCCATTGTCGGCACGCTGCTGCAGATGGACTGGCTGTCGCGGAACGACGAGGGGGATTTGTTGGACAACACGGTGCTGATGTCCAACTCGTTCGCCAACAATTCTGCGATCCCGAACGGGTCGTACCGCGTGCTCCTGCGTGCGCTGCGGGTGACGGGCAACCCGACCAACGAGGCCGACTACGACAGCTGGTTGAGCCCGATCATTGGGATCGTTGCTCCTTAATACCCAAAATTTGGACTAGACCTTGTTGCTTTGTGAAAGGGGATTCACTACTTACTTAAGTATTATTTTTGTTGTATTGTCACTGTCGTTCGTTGAACATACCCTCGCTATCGATTTTTTTTTTTTCAAACGGAGTATTTGGTGTTCAGTGGACTTGTGGATGAAAGATTCGGACCGGACAGCCGAGGGTCGACGTCTCCCTTGCTCGTATACTACAACTACAACTTGACCTGACCCTACAATGGCTCACGCACACGACCACAGCGGGCATGAGATGCCCATGGCACGCTGCTCCATGAACATGCTCTGGTGCGTGTCTGGCTAGTACACGTAACGACTGCAGCCTCGCATCTCCTCCTCCATCTCTCTTCACACCTATATGAAACTCTAATTCCCGCCCAGGAATACCCAAATCATCGACACCTGCATCGTCTTCAAGTCGTGGCATGTCAGGTCCAATAGGGCCTTCGTTTACTCGTGCCTCGCCATCGTGCTCCTAGGCGTCTTCTACGAGTACCTCCGCGCGGTCCAGAAGGCCCTCGACGTCCGTATCGCGCGCTCCCTCTCCGCATCGTCCGCAGCCGCAGCGAAAGGCAAGAGCCGCAGCCGCAGCCGTAGCTCGGGTGCGCCCGCAGGTGCGCATATCTGTGTTCTATCATATATATTCGAGTCCCCGACCGAGTGTTTACCAATGGTCAGCCGGGTCTGACGAGTCTGACGCAGACGCGACGGAGGACGCCGCGCTCCTGACGGGGCGCAGGGTCTTCAAGGTTACTTCGACTGGGTGCGTCTTCCTCGTTAGTTGCAAAATCGATACTGAGAATGAATGAGTGCAGAACGCCCGTCCCCTTCCTCCTGCGCGCCCTCCGCGCGACGCTCTACGGTTCGACGGTGTTCCTCTCGTTCTTCCTCATGCTGGTGTTCATGACCTACAACGTGCGTGTGTGCCTTTGTGCTACGATATAATATCGACACCCCACAGGCCTACCTCATCGCCGCGACCGTCCTCGGCGCTGCGCTCGGCCACTTCATCTTCGGCGGGACGATCGCCGCCGACGCGCTGCTCAACGGGGAGAGCAAGGGCATGGCGTGCCATTGAATACCTTCTATGTAATACTCTATCTTGCAGTTGTACACCGCCGCTACACTGTATTATTTAAATTAATAAACTCGACCGCGCGCTGAACCTGCTCTTCTGTCGAGTCCTCCAGCGACACGACGACGACGCCCTGCTCGCCCTGCGGACTCTCGAGCGTGGCGAGCTGGCCGTCGAGCATGCCCGCCTTCATAAAGTGCCCTGTCCGCCGCTGCATCCGCTCTAGCAGCACCGCCCGTGCCCCCTCGATGAACACAAAGTACGTCTCCAGCCCACCATCGTCGCCCCCCCGCAGCACGTCGCGGTACACCCGCCGCAGCGCCGAACACGCTATCACCACCCCGCGCGCGTTGCCCTCTCCATTACTAGCATTATTATCCCCCCAATCATTATCGCCGCTGTCGCGCACTCCCACCACGCGCTCCGCCGTCCCCCTAATTGTGCGCAGCCACGGAAAGCGGTCCTCGTCCCCCAGCGGCTGGCCCGCCGCCATCTTCGCCACGCTCGCCGCCGGGTGCAGGTCGTCCCCGTCCACGTACGGCAGCCCCAGCGCAAGCGCAAGCGCGGCCCCCAGCGTCGATTTACCCGTGCCGGACACGCCCTGCGGCGCAGGTTAGGTCAGTTTGGGGGTGCAGCGGCGCGGTGGGAGACGGACCATGACGATGATGAGCACTGGCGCCATGGATGGTTGAAAGGTGGAAAGTTGCTGCGTCGGTCCGGGTCTCCGGCTCGGACCGAAGACAAGCTCAACTAGTGCTAATTCGCTCCACCTCCTACTTTTACAAAAAAATTCATCTATACTACTTGAGCTCCGGCGTGTCAGCATACGCCAACCCCATACCCCACGCGGGATATCTGTCTCCCGTCGCTGCGTCCGATTTCGCGATAAGCTCACGGATGAGCCCGAGGTCCGCCGGCGTTAGCTTCACCTTTAGCGCGCCGAGGTTCTCGTCTAGGTATTTGATCTGCGGGAATTTAATTCAAGTTAACATTGCACTTCCAGACGCGCGCGCGCGCGAGAGAGAGAGAGAGAGACATAACGTACGGTCTTGGTCCCAGGAATCGGGATGATATCGTCGCCCTGCGCAAGCAACCACGCGAGCGCAACCTGCCCGCCCGTGGCCCCGTGGCGCGCGCCGATCTCCTTGAGCCCGTCGGCCAGCTTCAGGATGTTGGGAAAGTTCGCATCGTTGTACCGCGGGAACATCTTGCGGAAGTCGCCCTCGGGGAAATCGGCCGCGGATTTCTGGAGTAAAAAAACGCGTATGTAGATTCTGGACTCTTACTTATCAGGGAGGGGGGGGACGCACGACTTGGCCGGTGAGGATGCCGCGCCCGAGGGGCGAGTACGCGACGATCGCGATGCCGAGCTCGCGGCACACGTCGAGGACGCCGATCTGGGGGTCCTCGATCTCGAGGTTGAACGGCGAATATTCGACCTCGACGGCCGCGACGGGGTGCACGGCGTGCGCGCGGCGGATGGTGGCTGCGGAGACCTCGGAGAGACCGATGTATCTGATCTTGCCCTCCCTGCGAATGCGAATTGCTCAGAAATCGCTTGAGCATCTGGATAGAAGCGTCTCACTTGACGAGCTCGGCCAATGCACGGACAGTGACCTAAACAGGGCTTTCGTCGGTTGAATTCATACCCAGCATCGTGAATAATATGACCTCGATAGGGACGGTGACGTCCGCGCGCTGCACATGCCATTAATCGTCAGTTATCAATTATCAATGAATCCAAAAGACAAAAAAAGCAAGTCGATAAGATACGCACATGAAGGTACATCAAGTCAATCGTCTCGACCCCAAGCTTCTTGAGCGAGCTCTCCGTCGCCTGCCGCACATACTCCGGATCCCCGTTGATCGTCCGCCCGTCCTTGTGCCAGAACCCAAACTTCGTCGCGAGGAAGATGTCGGCGCGCTTCCCCGTGCGCGCGAACCACTTCCCGATCAGCTCCTCGTTGTCGTTGTAGATGTCGGCCGTATCCCAGAACGTCGATCCGTGTGCGTGCGCGGCGTCGAGAACCTGCGTCCGGTATAATTAAGCAGCGTTTCTTTGTCCGCGCGTGTTGGGTCGGCAGAATGAGATGGATTAGATAGATTACCTTGAATCGCTCCTCGTCAGATGTTACCGCGTCGCCGTAGAACCCAGAGAGGCCCATTGCGCCATAGCCAATCGCGGACACCTTGGTGTCGTTGAGCTTGCGGAGGGGCATCGATGACGGCGACATGATGCTTGAGTGCGATGATGGGTGTTTGATATTGGAAAGAAGAAGCCGTCCATGATTCTATGTATGCTTCATATAACCGCCGTCGATAGCGGACAATGACAATGACATGGAGGGAAACGTCGTTCGAGAACAAACAAGCCCGCGCGGGATGCTGAGAGATGCAACATGCCATCATTATCGACCCGTTGCGGCCGCACGGCCGTGTCATTTTTCAACCACTGGTTTCTGCATTCGGGTTCTCGAGACTAAGCACGACTTTGAGCAAGTTTTGAGGGCATGCAGAGACTGCAGCCCCCCCATATTCGTCAAATTGCCAGTGCTTCGCGCCAAGCTTTGAGCGTCCCCGAAAGAACGATTAAATAATTCAACCGTTCCACAGGACGGGCCCACGAACAAAATAAAGAAGTCTTGGCTTTCTTGTCGCCTAGCTGAGCCTAGCTGTAGTTTTGAATGAAATCTTGCGGTCCGGAGTGTTTGAACCAAGGCTTCGTTCGAGCCAAAAAGTCTTCAATTTTCGAAATTCGGAATGTCTTGCACCCAGAGGGTTCGAACACCACTGCGCCTTGGATTTAGACAGCCTCGCTGTGCAGGCGTATGTTTTTGGAGGGATACTACGTGCTGTCTTTGGGGGTGCACCACGGCCCGCCGAGAGGATTTTTCTTCGGCCACGCATCGTTTCTTGGCCGATAAAGAAATGGTTCGGGAATGATTGCCCTTGCAAGTCAGTGGGTTCAGAAGCGAACCAATTGGCGTGAAGGCAGTAGACTGCGACTTTCCATCACGGCTGGGCTGAGATGGGAGTATGTATGGCCGCAGGCGACATTCTCACGGCCTTGCCAACATTCAGCCAGGTTCCGAACCAAGGATAAGATACTTGTCCCTAGGAACATACAGGTAAGTTATGGACTTTTGGGTTTGGAGACAAGGGATAGCTGCTGGGATGCGGGGCAGGAAGATGACTGTCGATAGCAGACGTTCAAGATGAGTCCAAAATGCGCCGTAATTTGAGGCAGAGAACCATAGCAGAAACGGGACGGAGCCATACGCATCCGGACAATGGCGGGGGTGGTAGTCGTTAGTCCAAACCATTCGTTGCAAGGGTAGGAGCAATGTTGCAAGCTTGACCTAGCCATCCCAAACGAATGCCATCGGCCTATACGGCGGCACCTTCGGCCTCGCCCTGCGCTTAACAGAATCGTACTCTTCCCCAAACAGCTCAAACGTCTCCACAAGCCGAGCCACCCCCTCCCACTGCTCCTCCGGCACCGCCTTGAACACCCCGCCGTACCTCACAGGACAGTCGCGCACCTCCAGCCGCGCCAGCGGTGTCCCCCGCCCGTGCCAATATTCCAGCAGCGCCTCAAGGGCATCGAGCACAGGCAAGACCTCGTCACTCCCGCTCCGGGCCCCTTGAACGTGCAGGGACCTCAAAGTTATTAGCCTCGCGCTACCATCGCCGTCACCGCTCTCGCTCTGCAGCGCCCGCAGCACCTCCACTTCCGTCAGCTTCGTTTGGATATACACCATCTCTAGCTTGGGCAACAGCCGCACCAGCGCGGCCCACGACGCCTCTCTGAAGAACCTCCCCAGCGTCGTGTCGAGATGCGTGATCCTCTCGTGCGGCAGTGCGTCCAGCACCAGCGCCATAATCTCCATCAGCGCATGCTCGCTCGCGGGGTGCGCATTGAGGCGTAGCGGGGGTTTGGGTGCGTCGTCGCCATACGACATGGCCGGCTGCGTCCAGAGGGTGATTCCACAGTACGCTACTGAGGCGGCGTTGGGGTTAGAGAGGGCGTCAGAGTGGATGTGAAGGAGGGGCGTGGGTAGTGCGTGGGGGTGGCGGAAGTGCGCGCGCAGGGGGATGAGGAGGGGCGCGATGTCTGCGCCGGTGGAGACGCCGAGGGGGTGGAGTTTGAGGCGCGTTGAGGCGGGGAAGACGAGGTGCGTGAGAAGGGTGGTGCAGCGCGCTACGGGCTCAACGAGCGAGAGGAGCTCGAGAGCAGGCAACGCGACGGGGCGGTGGTCCGGCGCCGCGGGGTCTGCGTCGTCGAAGAGCAACAGCTCGAGTTTGAGTTTTTTGAGGCAAGGGGAGGATTCGAGGGTAGAGAGAAGCGCGGCGAAAGAAGGCGCAACGCTTGTGTCCGAGTCGACGCAGCGCTCGAGGCACAGCGATTCGAGCCCGCGCAGAGATTTCAACGGCACCTCAAAGTCGCACAAGCTTAATTTTCTGAGTTGAGGGAGGAGGCCGTCCAAAAACATCTCCTCAGGAAAGACCGGCCGTGGGTCGACGACGTCGTTATTGGAACCCAGACTAGGATTCAGGGAAAGAGACTGCAGGATGCGGAAGTTGTACCGCGGGAGGTCCTCGGCAAACGCGAGAACATGTTGTGTTTTCGAGTAGCCCAAGACCTTAAGATACCGAATACGCGCGGAATGCTCCAATACATTGCTCATGCCTTCCATCGTCGGGTCCAACGTGAACCGGATCGTGAGCGGCGCGATTCCAGAACGGCACAGCTGCGACTCCATGCGCCACATATCCCGCCCAGACGAGCCGCCGAGTACCCTGATGTCACTCCATAGCGGCTGAAGGTGAATCGAAACGAAGTACCACCACCGGCACACGAGCATCACCCTGGTCCAGTGCAATATAAAGAGCGCTTTTAGTTCCAGGGCATATTCGGAGAAGATGCGCGACAAGAGCTCGTTTGGGAGGCGGAAGATGGGGGCGAGAGCGTTTCGCGAGGACTTGAGGAAGAGTATTCGGTCGTTTATTGTCCCCATTGCGGCGTCGATAAGCGCTCTTTTTTCCGCCATGCCAGACAGGAGACTCAGAGATTGGCTGGTGGACTCAAACTGATGGGATGAGCTGAATGCATTTTTGAGGAGACAATACAGACAGTTTCTTTGTAAGACTCCATAGCCGTAGCGGCCGACATGGTGGTTGAACGTTAACGTTGAACGTTGAGGTCAAGCAGCAATGAAGGATTCTGAACCCTCGATTGAACTCCTTCAATAGGATCAGCGTCTTCGCATAGTGCAGAAAAGTTGAAACTCACAATTATCGAGGTATGAGATCATCATTGTTTGTACACAATTTCAACACCCCTATTACACATCTTCTTCTCTTTCACCACATCGCTGCACAAGAGTTACACTTGAATCATCTGACTACGTGGACCTGAGACACCAGACCTGAACGTGTGCAGTGCAAATGAAATGAAATGTGAGTAGTATAAGTACTAGGAGCGTCAACAACTCTGTTATACCTTTTGGATGCTTAACCAGACCCTAAAGCAGCGCTTTCTGAGGACCTGGAAGCGGCGCTTTCCGCGCTGAAGCTGTACGAGGAGACAGCCTCGGCAGAGCGCGAGGCTTGCATGAACCTCCTTCCAGTGAGATTTTTCCCGCTGGGGACTCCGAGACCCAACCGAGACCTGTTTCCTCTGAACCATACTCCTCTAGGGCCGAGAGACCACACGGCTCGTCGTGCTGCCATCGGCGTCCAACTCTCTTAGTCTACTTCTTCCAACAGATCCAGAGGCGATCGGCGACCCCATGAAGACGCTGATACCAGTGTCTGCAACCGGTGTCATCGGCGGCCTTGCGACAGAGGAGCACAGGCAGCTGCGCTACGAGGACGGCCAATACTGTGCAAACTATTATCCTGGCCATGTAGTGCTCTCACCACTCAACGTTGTATTGGCCAGACTGGGCACACCGGCGCTGGTCGACAAGCTCGCGGAGCTCAAGGAAGTGGCATGCAGTCAACTCGATCCGGCACTCAAGACGGCTGTACTGACCAGTTTTTCCAATGAGTCCGAACCGTCGTCCGAGCCAGACCAACGTAGGATAGATAATCGCTACTGGCTTGCTCGGCTTGCGGATGTTTGTTTTGTTCCCTCAGAATGCATAACCTGCACGCCACTTACACAGATGAACCCATACAGTCCGCTTCCACAGGGCACTCGCTGCCACTCGCTTTGGACTACTTCCCTACCCCGGCTGAGGCGCTGCCCGCGCAAGAGCAGCACGGCTACAACAAGGTGAGGAAATATGATGCCGCCCTCCGCCCTTCCGCAGCAGCCAAGTCAACTATCCTCAACATACTTGTTAACGTCGAATTTACGAAAACCGATGCACCGACCGTCGACTGTAACCCTCTCATCGGTCCGAGTGCGAATGTAGCGAAATACCAGCAGGCCATCATCAACGCCGACGACTTGCTTACCTTCCAACCAACACGGCTCTTTGTGCCGACACTATCTTTCCATGGCAAAGGAGAGAACGCGAAGCTCTTTGTCTCCATTCTCAGCCAGGAGCGACTCGAGTTTGCCGTCATTGACGACTGCTTTGACTCGGAGGGCTTCCCCACCGTCTCAGCCCTCCTACACCTCTTCCGAATTGCCTCGTTGTACCAACTCGGCTGCAATCCTCTCTTCACCTACAAATTCACCTCAACTCCCGCCAACTTCTCTGTCGGCGACGCTGTACCCGCTTCCGTCGTTCTTCCTGGCGCTCCAGGAATAGTCCACCTCAATGGCAAGCGCTTGTCGCGGCTGCGTTCAACACCATTCCAACGCGCGACAGTTGTGCTCGAGGGCGAGCTCGACGAACAGTCCCCGGGCGACAAGAGATCGACACCCGTCGTAGTCAAGGCAAGCTTCATCTCCGAGCGCCGGCTCTGTCGTGAAAGGATCGTTGTCGACGCTCTGTACGCCGTCGACCCCGAGCACCCCCCCCGCCTACTCTCCAAAACTCATCACGACGTTTGCCGCGCTTGGCCCTCCTTCTCTTGGATCCAACTCCTCCGTCATCTTGCCCACGAGGAAGCGAAAGGCAAGGGATCTCGAGGATCTTCCCACTCCGCCGGTCCCCCGCCACCTCGAGCTCATGCTCTTCGCCTCACCGCACGGCGGCCGCAAGCTCAGCGAACTTTCCGCGGTGGAGTTTCTCACCGCTGCGGAACAGCTTTTTGAAGCCATCTTTGATGCCTTCCGCCGTCGCGTCCTCCATCGTGACGTTTCAATTAATAATATCCTCTTTACTGACAATCAGCTTCTGCTGGTCGACTGGGAGCTTGGTCGACACTTTGAGGAGCCGTCGTCAGCTGGCGTGCCAGGTACCGTTACCGGCACGTTGGACACAATGTCAGTGGCGAGCCTCACGAACAAACCTCCGCTACCGCACGACGATGTCGAGTCGGCCGTCTATGTATTTCTTAAAGTACTGACCCAGACGTTCGTGCCCCCTGTGGACCAGCGGGTCGAATGGGCGGAGGTCCTTGAAAGCTACTGCTGGGATGATCCTAATGTAAAGCTGGGGGTGCTGGCGAATCTTCGGGACAGCTTGTGGAAGGATGCACTGTTGATCAGGTCCACTCGGGAATTTTTCCATTCGGCCGGTCATGAGGCTCGTGCCCGGCTCGTCTCGTCGCTCGTCGCCCTCCCTCTGCCTGCTAAGCGGTGGGCAGCCAATAGCCTGCTGATCCAAGGTCTTGGTATCAACCCTACAGACTACGATGAGATCTTCTCATCACTCGAGGATCTTGTGGCAAAGGCGGTTGCCGCTGTGCGCGCTGTGGATGCGAGCAGCCTTCAAAAGAGTTGGGTTAAGAAGTAGGATGTTGTTTCTTTACGTTGAAATGATTTCTACACTCATTTTTTCCTTGACGAGTATATATTTCAATTACTTGTACGGTTATAATGGAAGTTATTACATAGGTTTATAATATATATAGTGCAAGCCGTGGAGAATTTTTGAAGGAAGACAACCCGACCGAGTTGGTGTGCGCGGTGCGAGTCGAGGGTTACGAAGGTGGTAGTTATTAAGAAGGGTCATCCCGAATGTCTCGCGTGAGTTCCGGGTCGAAATCCATTCCAGTTGGCAATGCTGCCCCACGTCTGTTACATCAGCAAACGCCAGAACCGCCCCTCGTGGGCCACCTTCGGCATCGCCCTGCGCTTAGCAGGATCGTACTCCTCTCCATTCAGTATAAACGCCCCTACAAGCCGCGAGATACCCTCCCACCGCTCTTCGTCCACTCGCGAAACACTCACCACCGACATGCTAGACTCGCCAATCTCCAGTCGCGCAAGCGGCGTCCCCCGCCCGTGCCAAAATTGTAGCAGCGCCTCCAGCGCCTCGAGCGCGCGGGGGATCGTCTCGCTCTCGCGTACAGGCCACGTAGTCCAGCAGACGTGCAGAAAGCTTATCTGATGCGCGGGGCCGCCGTCCCCACGCTCGCTCTCACTCCGAAGTACCGCCAGCACCGCCTCCGCACCGGGCTGAGTTTCAATATATACCATCTCCAGCGCGGGCAGCAGTCGAACCAGTGCCGCCCACGACGCCTCAGTGAGAAACGGCGCGTTCGTCGCGTCCAGATGCGTGATCCCCTCGCGGGGTAGTGCCTCGAGCGTCTTGGTCATGGTCTGCTTTAGCGCATGCTCGCTCACCGAGTGCGTGTAGATACGCAGCGGGGGAGCCGCGCCTTCGCCGTACGACACGGCCGTCTGTCCCCAGAGGCTAATCCCGAGGCTCCCCTCGACGGTGGGCGTGGGTCGGTCGAGTGCAGTGGCGTAGATTTCGAGGAGGGGCGTGGGTGGTGCGCAGCGGTGGCGGACGTGGTTGCGCACGGGGACGAGGAAACCTTCGAGTTCTGAACCGGTGGAGTGGCCGAAGTGGAGCTCCAGATGCGTTGAGGCGGGGAAGACGAGGTGAGTGAGGAGGTCAGTGCAGCACTGTGCCAGGGACTCGAAGAGCTTGAGGAACTCGAGGCAGGGAAGCTCGACGGTGCGGTACTCCTGCGCTGCATCTGCGACGTCGAAGAGCAGCAGCTCGAATTCAAGCGTTTTGAGGCGCGGGGAGGATTCCAAAACGGAGAGGAGACTGGCAAAAGAGGGCGGGGCAGATGTGTCCGAGTCGAAGCAGCGTCTAAGTTTCAGGGATTCCAGCGCGCGCAGAGATTTGAAGGGCACATCAAAGTCGCGTAGAGTTAATTTTTTCAAGTTGGGGAGGCCGCCCAACAACATCTCCTCTGGAAAGACCGGTCGAGGGTTTGCGACGTCCTTCCCATCGGGAATCAACGAAAGGGATCGCAAGATTTGGAACTCATACGGCGGAAGGTCCTTTACAAACGCCAGCATGTGCTTCTTTTCCCCGCCGACCTGAAAATGCCGAATACGCGCCGAATGCTCTAAGATGCGGCGCATGCCTTTGTCTTTCATGGAGTATAAAGCGAACATGACGGTCAGCGGTGCCACGCCAGAGTGGTACAGTTGCATGTCCATGCGCCACAGCTCCGACGGCCCATAAACGTTGATGTTGCTCCACAGTGGTTGCAGGCTGACGGCGAGGGCATGCCACCGTCGGCACACGAGCATCACCTTTGTCCATTTCAAAGTAAAGAGCGCCCTCTCTGGTTGGAGCGCATATTCGGTGAAGATGCGCGATAGGACCTCGGTCGGGAGGCGGAAAATTGGGGAGAGTGCGTTGCGCGTGGACTTGAGAAAGAATATCCGGTCGTCTAGATCACCCATTACTGCGTCGATATGGGCTGTTTTTTCTGCGATGCCAGAGGCCTTGTTTCGAACAGATTGGCGGCTGTTGAAGTCGAGCTGATTGAATGAGCCGAATGCACTGTTGAGGAAACAACACACATCGTTTCTTTGAAAGATTCCATTATTTCCTCAACATCAGACCTGGTGGTTAGAGCAGCAGCAGACATGGTGGTTGGTCCAGACTCCAGCCGGAAGTGGATTTGCACGTGAAGTTTGAACGAGCCAAGAATTCACAAATTCAATTTTAGCCGTCGATTGATGGTCCCCACAAATATTGCCAAGTTATTTATTTAATTTAAGGAAAGTCTCTTCTAGCATTTACTTAACGTATACGCATAGTCATTCCAAGTATACGCGATGCTTTGTCCGTTCGTGATCGATATGAATGCCAACCTTGAGCAGTAGCAGGCAGTATAATGCAGGTAGTTGGGTGCATGAATGAGCGAGACGCGACCCGCCAGGATGTTGGGAACGCGGTCAAAATCCATTCGAGTTGTGCCATTTCCACCTGAACGCGAATGCCCGACGACATCCCCAAAAGCGCAAGTCAGACAGCTGAGTCTCATTCTTCCTGATTCAATTTCTCAAGCGTCCCCACGAGCCGCTCCATCTCCTGCCACTGCTCTTCGTCCACCATCTCCAACACGCCACTCTCGCTGACCTCCAGCCGCTCGAGCGGCGTCCCCATGTAGTCCCAAAACTCGAGCAGCCCCTCAAGCGCTTCGAGCACAGGGGGGAGCGCCTCGCTCACCTTCATGGGCCACGCGACGCCGTGGATGTGCAGACACCTTATGTGCGGGGCGCTCCCATAATCCTCGCTCTCACTCTGCAGCGCGTGCAGCACCTCCACTGCGGCCGGCTGCGTCGCGATATACACCATCTCGAGCTTCGGCAACAGCCGCAGCAGCGCGCACCACGACGCCTCCGTAAGGAACGTCCCCTGCGTCGTGTCCAGATGCGTGATCCCCTCGTGCGGCACCGCGTCGAGCACCCGCACCATGATTTCCCGCAGCTCGTGCTCGCTCGACGGGTGCACGTCGATGCGCAGCGGGGCACGGACGCGGTCGAGGTGCAACGCGTCTGTCTGCGGCCAGAAGATAAAGTCACAATACGCGGCGGCGACGGCGATGGGGGAGGGAGTGAGTTCCGCGGAGTAGATCTGGAGGAGAGGCGTCGGTGCACTGCTGTGGACGTGCTTGCGCACGGAGACGAGGAGGTCCTCGATATCCGCGCCGGTGGAGACCCCAATAGGGCGAAGCATGAGACACGTTGAGGCGGGGAAGATGAGGTGCGTGAGGAGGGCGGTGCAGCGCGCGACGGGCTCGAGCAGCGAGAGGAACTCGAGAGAGGGCAGCTCGACGTTGCGGTAGTCTTGTGCGGAGTCTCCGAGATCGAATTGCAACAGCTCAAGCTGCAGAGTTTTGAGGCGGGGAGAGGACTCCAGAACGCAGAGGAGCGTGTCAAAAGAGGGCTTGGCGGACGTGCCCGCCTCTGAGCAGCGGAAAAGGCGCAGTGATTCCAGCCCGCGTACAGATTTGAATGGCAGATCAAAGTCGTGCAAGACTAATTCTCTGAGGGGGGGGAGGCGGCACATCTCCTCCGGAAGCACCGGCCGTGTGTCGTAAAGCTTTTCGAAATCGGGAGTCAAAGAAAGAGAACGTAGAATACGAAACTCGTGCTTCGGGAGGTCCTCAACCAGCGCCAAAATCCACTTCGTGTCGCCTGAGACCTCGAGACTCCGAATACGCGTCGAATGCTCCAGAACCACGCGCGCGTGGTCCGTCGAGTACAGGTTGAGGTTCACAGTGAGCTGCGCGGCGCCAGAGCGATCCAGCTGCGTCTTCAGGCGCTGCGACGCCCTGACCCTTTGCGTGAAGGTGTCGATGTCGCTCCACAGCGGTTGCACAGTGATAGCCACGGCGTGCCACCGCTTGCACACGAGCATCACCCGCGTCCAGCGCAAGGTCGAAAGCGGTCTTGCGGAGTCTTGGAGTGCGTATTCTGTGAAGATGCGCGACAGGAGCTCGGTGGGGAGGTTGAGAATCGGGATGAGGGTGTTGCGGGTAGATTTGAGGAAGAGCATCTGGTCGTTGAGGATACACACAGTCGCGTCGAGCAAGGCTCTTTGTTTTTCCGCGCTAGTAGTCTTGCCCAAGAGCGATTGGCTGGTGGCGAACAGGTTAGATGCGCTGACTGCACGCGTTTGAGGAGAGAGCACACATAATGTCTTCAAACTTTTCTGGCGCGGCGGCGGGAGACATGCTTGGCTCTTCTGGAATTGTCGACATGATGGTGGTACGTTGATGAATTTTTGACTGCACCGTTTAATGTGAAGCGTCTATAAATTTCATTCACTGCCAGTAGACAACATGCATATTAAGTACAGTATGGACTCGACAGAGAAGGAAAAACCAAATGCCCAACTCTGCCAGTAAGTATCTACTTGAATCAATCAAAAAATCATCGAGAGAAGCGAATGAAAGGCGCAAATGCATATGCAATATAAGAAATGAGGGTAAGATATGGCTGTAAGTATATACGGTCGGATGGAGCCCCAGACTCCGAGTCCAAGGCAGGGGCCCAAAGAAAAACGAAGGTGCTACATATAAATGAGTGATAAATGTGTGTGTGTTGTGCAAAGCAGTTCGACCCGAGTGATGAGAGGATGAGATGAAAAAATACACAGTGCGATTCCGACCGGGGGGTGGCAGTGTTCTTGTCATGAGGGCTGGTATGTCGTCGACGTCGAATTGCGCTTGTGGTACACGCGCGACACCGACGTCGGCGACTCCGATAGTCGCGCGACCTCGTACGGCGGGGGGGCCTCTCGCGCGCCGCCCGCCGCGGAGGCCCACGGGTCGATCCACATCTCCTCCTCCACCTCGACTTTCCGCCGCGGCGGGAGAGGTGGCAGCGGTGGCGCCGACCCCGGGGGGATCGGCAGCGAGCGCTGGCTGTACGAAGAGCCACGCCGCGTCGAGCGGGTGCTGATCGTGCTTTGGCGCGCCGACCGGTCGATCGGCGACGCCGGCGGCGTGGGCAGTTCGCGCCGCAGCCGCATGGACTGTGAGCTGATGGAGTGCGAGCGAGAGAGAGAGTGCCGTCCTGGGGACGGGTCCGCGTGGATAAGAGCGGTCGAGGACGTGGCGAGGAATAATGGCTCCGAGGGGCGGCGGCCATAGTCTGGGGCGTCTCGGGGCGGCGTTGATTGTGAACGCGGCGAAGCCGGGAGGGACATGGAGGTGGGAGTTGGCGGCAGCTCTCTTGTAATACGAGACCGTGTAGAATCGTGGCGGGTGGAGGTCGAGATGGATGCGGCGTACTGGGCGGGGATCTGCGGAACTGGCGGAATGTTCTCGGGGTAAAACGACGGATCCATGTATGTGTGCGAAGGTGGATGCAGGCTGGAGGGATAGTGCATCGACTCGGAAGAGGGACTGGGGACCCGCACCGGCGGTGAGCTTGGAGATGGAGGCGAAGGATTGAACGACCCTCGCTGTGCCCGCCAAGCCTCGATGTCATCGTCCTCGTCCTCATCATCCGAATCCCACACGGATGGTGCCGGGCTGGGCGCCATGGACTTGTAGATCGGGTCACCGTAGAGGATTTTTGCCATCTGCTTGGCAGATGTTGGATGAGGCACCGACGTATTCAACAGGTCGGTTGTTGAAACGCTACGAGTATTGGCGGGATACCGCTTGGGGAATATCGGCTCGCCGTACAATATTTTCCGCCATTGCGATGCGGACGCGGGCGCCGACTGGGGAGGGTGATCGAAGCTGTCCGTGGTCGCCGCACTAGGAGGCGGAGCGGACGGGCCCTCAGTATCTTCGTACTTCTGGACAAGCATCCAGTCCTGGACGTCGGTCACCATGAGCATGGCAGTCAGGATGAGCTGGTCGAGGAGGAGAAGTGAAACTCCGTTGTGCATCAACACTCGAGAGTTGGCTTTTTCCTGCAGAGTCTCAAATACCCTTATTCGCGGCGGAACGCCTTCGAGCGCGGGATGAAACGTTGCTATTGGGCCCTTGACCGACGAAGTGGTGCACTGCAAAGGTTATTTGATCAAAAGGAACGGTGACTCGGAGCGGACGGTAAATACCCAGTACGAGCTGCCAACGCGCTTCCATTTCAAAGTTTGCGACGAATTGGGAACGTGGAATCGCGGCGGAGCGCTGGTAAATCGGCTAAATTTAGCATCCGAAATGTGGTTTGTGGGCGCTACGGACCTAAGCATAGTACCAGGCTTGAGGATGGCGTCGCCAGGCTGCCAGCGACCGTCTGTCATCTGCACGAGGACACCCAGGGTCTCGCGCTGCTTGCCCTTGGTAGGAATCACCTTCGGCCACTTTATCTCTGCTGTCTTAGTGTGGCCGTTCCAGGGATCCGCACGCAGGATGCTGGTGGATGTGCCGGTGGTTCGTATGACATAGAGAGGCTTGGGAGAGGCATCCTCGCTGACGACCGAGTCGAGAAAGGACTGGGACGAGAGCTTGAGGGTGACCATGACGGACTTTGAGTGCGCCAGGTCGTCCGGGACACTGTCGCGGCGCAGATATGAAGGCACGACGGAGGTGATGGCGCGCGAGACCGTAGCTGCACGCGAGACCTCCTTGAGAGAACGGGGCCGGTCAGAGTAGGACATTGGGAGAGGGAGACAAGGACATCAATCTCGGGGACAGCGAATGGAGCAAGAGACTACTAAAAGTAAGTACCTGCGCATGACATAATAATCTGATGCACCAGACGCATGGTCCCGCCATCACCAATCCCAGACGCCCAGAATATATCACAGAATCGCCTATCCAATGTCCAGAGGCAGCTAGCAGCAAGTTGGCCCAGCAATCAGTACATTCAGAGACCCAAAATGCTTAATATCGCCAGACATGGTTTAGGCCAAAAGTCATACGGCACAGCCTCAAATGCCAAACGTGGCCAAACAACCACGCGTTTTGTCTTCAACCACCATGTCCTCCGCCGCAACTGACCCTGCCGCCACCTCGTCCGTATTTGACGCGTCGTTTATCTCCCATTCTGACCTACTCTGTGCAGGGCCGCCGCTAACAACCACTCCGCCGCGTCTGACGCGTCGCCCGCCAACAAAGGCAAGGGCAAAGTCACCCAGGACGACGCCGCCATGGACGAAGATGACGAAGACGATGAGGAAGAAGAGGAAGACGACGACGATGCCGAAGAGGAGGAGAGCGAGGAGGAAGAGGCAAGCCCGTGTCGCGTCGCACCCGCCACCGCTCTTTGACGCGTCTTTTTTTTTCACAGGAGGACTCAATGGCAGAAATCGACGCGAGCGTCATTCAGCCCCGCCGCACACGCGGAGTCAAAGTCGACTACACCAGCCCCGAGGCCCTCGCCAAAGGTTGGTTGATTTCCCTTCACCTGCCAGTTTCTTGTTCTCACGCACGGGCCAGCCGGACTCACCGCTAAAGACGTTGCCGGTGATGATGATGACGACGACGACGTCAAGATGAAGGACGACGAATAAAAAATACGCGCCATCGCCGTCCCCAGCCGGAGACAAAAAGCTATCCTGTTTTCTTGTAGCCACCCGAAAGAACTTGTACTTGTCCTTACTGTACTTGTCCTTACTAACGAGTCTTTGTGTGAACAACTGAGCCTTCGCCTCTCCTCGGTGATGATTACACGCCTCCACTTCCTATATGTTCATTTCTTCACACTTCGACGCGTTCGAGCACGCGCGAGGCGCAAGTCTCGAAGCCACGGCATAACGACACTGCGTCGCAATAGCAACCACACTTTGTGGCTGAGATACGTTCGCAATGAGGCAGTCGTCGGCCCGACGACCGGGCTATGTTTTCGTCCCCAAGCCAAGCTCTGTAGGCTCTTCCGCTTGCATCCCCACCGCGATGTTGATATTATCACTCCTCACCATGACCATGATGAGATCGGCGGGCATTTCTCCAACTCCATAATGAAATGAGGTGGCGGTATCGTCTTCTTTTTCTTCTTCATTCTGCTTGGAATTCTGCGGAAGTTTGCCACATCAGATGCTGAGGAACTAACTCAGTTCTGCCTCCGCCGCCAGCCGCCGCCCAGTGAGGCCATGACGAATGGATTTGTTCCGTCTATCCGAGTGGATATTCAACCGGCTGAAAACGCAGCACAGGGCTGCACTACCTGCACACGACGCGCACCGACATCGCCGCCGTGACAATGCAACCAGTAACGCGCGGCGACTTCAAACTCGAACTCAAAACTCAAAAAATTAATTTGGATAACTATCTTCCACATGGGAACGTCATTGCACCGTCATGATAAATTTACATCGTTCAAAATTCGTGCCGCTCCTGCCGCTTGCGTCCACATCAACTATCCAACTATTCGTCCAGATCCCGGTCCGGAACCGTTCTCTCTCAACTTACTTATCGGCCACTTTTCTGGAGTTCAGACTCGGAGTTCCGCCGCCCGGTGGTATGAACTATCTCACCACGTGTAGCGTAGCGCCGCCGCGTACCTATTACTGCAAGCGTATACGCGGCATAAATGCCAAATCGAGTATGATAAGTACCCCGCTACGCCGCAGACAAGGAAGAATGTTCCCTTCCAAGCACACGCGCACACACAAAATGTACATCTATGACCATGGGCGGCGTCGGCGTTTTTGTTTTGGTGTCACCGATGTACAGAATGTATTAATAAAAACGTTACCCCGCGTCCCTTGGGCGCCCGAAATGCTGAAATTTTCAAAATCGGCGCCCGCTTGGACCGCGCCCTGCGATGTTCGCGGACCTTTCTTGAGTCATTCTAAACGATCTTTCTTACTTCCAAAAGAATATGTGTGGGATATTTAATTTCGAGTACAGACATGTTTACTATGTTTTTCTTTTTACAAATGCCGAATAAGGGCGTCAGTTACACCACCTACTAGAACAAAAATTTGAACCGCCTCTTCGAGCCCGACGTAGGCTTCTTGTCCAACCCCTCCTTTTTTCTGAATTTCTCGTCCTCCCTCCGGACCGCCTCGGATGCGAGCCTCATCGCAGGCGACATACGCCGATACACAAGTTCCTCCTTCGCCTTCTCCCTGTTCGGTTTCGGTTTCTTCTGTTCCACATTTTTTCTCTCCTCCCTCCGCTTCTCCCGCTCCTCCGCCGACGCCTCCCGCGAACGGACCTCCGGGATCGAGAACAGCACGCGCTTCGCGGAGCGCAGGTTGTGCGCATGTCTGGTCGCCTCAGTCTGCTCGGGTGACGAATCCGGCGACTGGTGGATCTTGCCCAGCGCGCTGCGCAGCGTGGAAGGAAGCCCGAGCCCGAGCCCAGCCTGTTGCGCCTGCTTGCTCGGCCCGACTCGCACGCCGTTAATGACAATTTCAACTTCTTCTTCTTCTTCGTCGTCTGAATCCCCCGCCTCGCTCTCAGAGATGGACGGCATGCGCGGGCGGGCGCCGTCGCTGGAGGAGCGCATGCGCGACGGTAGGCCGTGTCCGAGACCGTTGTACTTTGTGTTGCTTAAATCAGCTTTGGCGCTCGCGAGGAAGGCATCATGCTGTGAATCGGACGTCTCCGATGGCGGCGTACTGAAGGAATCAAAGACGGAAAAGCGGCGCGGGAGCTGCGCGATGGGCGAGGGGGACGCGAGGAGGACTGGCTCGTAACTCCGAAGAGCTGAAGTGTCATTGCTGGGTCCAGGCGACGTGCTTGCTGACCAGGAAATGGAGCCCGGTGCGACGTCGATGATGGGGATGATGTGGAACTCCTCAGTCGAGCGCGGAATGGACGGTAGAGGCACGGGGCGGCCGAGCCCGAGGCCTATCCCCGCTGCTGGGCTGAATATATCTATAGGAACGATCGGGGTACCGTGAAAAAAATCTGACTGAATGTATATCAATTAACTGAAAGATAGCGTTGAGGGGATAAGCCTACAGTAAAAGAGCTGGGTTCCGGTTGACGAGGCCGGGCCGCAAGCTGAGGAATCTCCGTACACCGCTCGCCGCAGAGGGTCCTTCTTGATTTCAGAAGTCTTCTCATATCGGTTGCTATTTGCTGCCTGCTAGGACACTCCGCCGCCTTATTGCGGGAAATCCGAGGGCCAGCCCCGAGCTTCGGCGTCGAAGGCCAGTCATTTGATTGAGAGGAGGCGACGAGGTCTGAATAGGTGACTTTGACATTCGAAAGATCAGATAGCGTCCTGGGACTTTGGAGGCCGATATCTGACCCAACCTCCGGGCTGGGAGTAGGAGAATAAATGAAAAACCGCCCGGTAGTGCGAGATGAATAGGAGCTTTGGCCTGACGCCGAAGGATGCGCCACAGGCGGGGAAGAAAGCAGAAGCGTCTCGAGACAAGTCGCAGAAGAAGAAAGCGACGGGAACATGAGAGCGAATTTGGGAGTTCAGAAGGTTGAAAAGTGGGTGGTGGTAGGAAGAAGAAGGAGAAGTTTCTCGGTCTCGGGGGCAAGTGAGACCTTGAGGAGCGGGTCTCACTTACAAGTTGTTTCCGCCTCCTTTTTCAAGACGAAGAGAGAGGTTTTTTGTTTCAGTACATAGGTTACGCGTGCGGCGCAGGTGTCAAGCAAGTTAAATCCATTCTGGTCAGTTGCAGTGCTGAGTGTCGTACACCGCGAATCAAGTAGAACTCAAGGTGTTGGCAGATACAAGTCCTTAGAAGCCATTATTGGTTAGGCATTCCCCCTATCAATTGGATGAACATCCAGCGCATTCTGAGGTCAACAACTTGCTGTAGGACCGAGTTCTTGGTGAGATTTGAGTGGGATCAAAGGGATGTTTGAATCGTTGATCGATTGATGGCGCATCAGTCGCTGAAGGGTGACATCATTGATTCATTCAAAGTTACGCACCGGTCCAACTTGAACTAGTACTCTTTTGAGGCCGCAATCTCCGTACGTGGCCTTCAAAGTTCTTGTCGTATCTACGGCTTGTGCCTATTTTGATTTATTGGCCTCGGATCCTCGAGTCAGGCTCGTCTATCGTTCAAGTTACCCGATTGCAACTTGAACTTGCTGCGGGCCCGGGCAGCACTCTGGCATTGACAGAGCGTGGATAGTCTATTTCTGTCATGGTTCTAATAAAAGACTTAGCAGCCGCATCTCCTTCCCGAGCCGCGTCACAGCTCTCTTTGGCGTTCCAGGCTGAGGCAAAAATGGGTTTGAGCCGATTCAGTTACAGGTCATCCCCTACGATATACTAGTACAGCTATTTGCGGGGTGTAGTAATTATAGAAAAACAAGACCGTAGCAGTCTAATTGCGAGTCATTTCATTGTTATCTATACCCTTAAAGACTTCTTTAATTAAGCAGAATGGTTAAATTGTTTCCGAACTCGTGGACAATTGCGACATTCGTTATGATATTCATCTGCGCTAAAAGAGAGGCCACGCTTGATAGTGTGGACTTGAACCCGAATAAAGAGACGAGGGACTAAATAAGACTAGTCTTATGCAAAGAAGCGGACATTACATTGGGACTATGTAACCCTCGCCGACTTGATATAAAGGGCTAGTTACAAAGAAATATTAAGTGAACACGGTGAATGTTCACTCACCTCATTGCCGTACAAGAACACGACCATTTAACCGAATATTCAATGCTCATCTCCGCCCCCATATGATGTCTTGCAAAGCTTTCAGCTGCTCAGAAGTATCTTTGAGTTCCAAAGCTGAAACTGCAACGGCGTCCTCCATGTGAGCTTCATTTTTAGTTCCGCTCAGCGGTGTCACACCGCCCATCATCGCTAGCTTGAACAATACTTGTGAAGGTGTACACTTCGATGCTTCAGCAATAGAAACGAGCTCCGGGGTCGCCAGAAGCGTGGGCGAGCCTGAGAGGGTCCAAAATGACCTTGGTGGCCCGATTAACGGAAAAATAAAGTGAATGTTTTGGTACAACTCACTGATACTCGATTCCCTGCTCTGTGCAATACCGACACACTGCGTGATCCCACCGGTTCCGTTCATGCCAGCGGTTTTGCACCACTTGAACGGGACGGACAGCTGCAAGTGCCTGCAGCACGCCCACGTCGTACGTGTTGCTTACTCCGATCGCGCGAACTTGGCCGGCATCTTGCAACGTACCAAGTGCCCGCCATGCCTCGAGCGTTTCTTCAAGGGTAGGCAGCGGCGAGTGGAGGATATAACTATCCAGGTAGGTGGTGTGAAGTTGGGCAAGGGAAGTCGCAAAAGAAGCCTTGATCTGGGTGGTTATCGAGGTTGTAGGATCATATGGGAGCGGTTTCGTAGTATCCTGCCCGCCAATAGGTGTGTATCTGAGCGCAGAGAAGCCAGTCGTATGCAAGTTTCTTTCCAGCGGATATTACACACTTGGTTTGCAGGTACAGGTCTTCGCGTTGGATGCCATGTTGGTCTTTAAGCTTGAGCAATGCTTCGCCGACCAAGTCCTCGCTATAGCGTGCTCAAAGAGATAGAGTATGGCGACGCGCAAGACCTACCGATAATGCTTGGGCTGGCAGGCTGCCATTCTCAGCTATCAGCAAGAGTGTTGGGGATCGAACTGGAACGGTTATGACCTGTATCAATCGCCCTGAAGCCCTTGAGAACAGCGGCAACGACGAGTGCAGTTGTTCTCTGTTCTTTCCTACAGTTTATTTTGGAGGTTTGTAATGAAGCAGTTAAGTTCGACGACAGACCCACCAGGCCGTCCCGTAGATAACCTTGGGCACCATGGTGAGAGCAAAGGTGAGGGAGCTATTTGCCATCAGTCCGGCCTTCGCCGGGCCGGACAGTCAACCAAAATTCAACCATTGAACCAAGGATTGTTTACTGTTACTTCACTGCAATGCCTGCAGCTGGAATATTCGGCACCCTTGAATAGATCGCAATTTTTGAAACCCATTTAGCATTATTATTTCATCTTCTAGATCTAAGTCTTTTTCGCTGTAATACTATTTCGGTTTGAACTTCGGTGGTTCCGGAGACTACCTACAATGTGTTACTAGTACGAGAGGTCGTACTAAGAGTACAAGTGAGCATCCAACCCTCCTATATATAGTTTTATGCAGCAACAAGCCGATTTCGCGTCATATTATGATCAGTTGGAAGATCAGGCTCTAAGTACAAGACAAGTAAATCAGAGTTTTCTACTACATTACCGACGCTAAGCTACAGCTCGGATGTGCTGCTATTCACAACCTCCAGTGGAGTGTGGGCGCGATGTTGGAACGGCTAGGATACTTTGGACACAAAAATAGCTTTATGCGATAAAAAATCAACCCGCATTGCTAACTAAATCTTGGATAAATCGGTCGAAGCTAGGGGGAGACAAGAAGTTCAAGAATCGGATCATCCAATCCGCCGGCTGTGAGACAATAAGCCAGTGCGTAAGAAAAAAAATTGTGTGTACTTGCCCAAAAAAATCGGATCAGAATATTGCCTAGGTCGTTCGTTCAGACCGCCGCTAGAAGCAAAGTGCGACACAAAAGTAACTCACCGGCGCCGCCATTCGTATCCTGCGCACCAGAGCCCACTGCGGAAACGTCTCAGGATGTGCTAAATACTGGGCCATCTCTGCTGCCGTTTCCGTAGCGAACGAGCAGATAGCGGCAACCCGCGCCTTTTCAATCCAGACACGGAAATTCGCCCAATCTTCCAGCGCTGCGAAGCAAATCGCGAGCGCCGTGACGTGCAGCGAATACGGGGGATGGTACAGGCCCTCGCGTATCATGTCTTCGACCGCCGCGAAGTGGAAGTCAACGACCTTGTAGAGATCGCCGCGGCCGCCCCCGCGAGACCACGAGCGGAGCGGCTCAAAGACGGCCTCGCGCGTCGTGTTGCGTATGTCGGTCCGTCTGCGATCGCTTTCGGCCGGGCATGGGACACTGCACGCGTCACATCTGCATTCGAAATGGCAGAGCTCTCTGAGGCGCGTGCGGCGATCCTGGCGCGTAATAGTAGAAGGCAAGTCGAGATAAGAATGCACTAGCTCCTCGCCCTTTGTGATGGGGCGGAGAGTGTGGACAGAGAGCGTGAACGAGCGGGGATCGAATCTGTGCGATATATTGGGCGAACAACTAATGCTCGATATGTCGGCCGCGACCACTGCTGAAGTCGATACACGACTTACCTATGGTTGAATCGGCTCATCGCGAGGAAGACGCCGTTGTGGCCCATTGAAAAGGAACCAGGGTTAGCAGGCGTGGGTATGGATATGCCGATGGCGTTGCTACGAAGAATGGCCTCTTCCCACTCGCAGCTTTTGAGTGGTTGCGCGTTATGGAGCTTCAAAAGCAGAGGCTGCGTCTTCGCGGGGACGCGTTGAATCAGCTCGCGGTAGGTCTCCGACATAGTCATGCTGAAATTAAGAACGATCGTGTTCTGCACGACAGTGGTGGGATACTCGACGAGGATGAGCGCCGCAGCGCAGAGGTTCTGCGCCGCGAACGCGCCCATGCCCTTGGACCCCGCCGAGCGAAACTCTATTGCGTTTTTTACCGGAGTAGGTGGGCCCATAAATTCAGTGGGCAAGAGTTGGAAAACCGCGGTATCGAGGAGAGTGCTGATTTCAGCGTTGCCCGCCTTCAGGTTGCGAAACACCAGACGCTGGTTGTGCCCGAGGTCGCGAAGGGCCGACATGAGAGGACCGTCTGACAAGCTAATATTATTTTTTCCCCAGTCCCGGAGTTCCACTGCGGTGTACGCGGCGGATTCAGCCTCTGAGTCTGCCTCATCGCCCGCCGAAAAAAGACAGCGGTCATCTAGTTTTGTCAAGTACTTCCGCGTCGATTGCGGGGACGGTTTGGAGTTTAGGAATCCTTTGCGCATCGAAGTGGGCTGAGACGAAGCTAAAAGAGCCATCAACGCTTACTCGTAAAAAGTATAAATGGCGGCTTCGTGATGGGACCATCGTGGCCCCGGAGCTCCCGCACAGCGCGGTAGTTGACTTGCAGAGGAAACCGTAAAGAACTGGGGCACAAACACAGCAGGCCCGGAGGGAATGGAAAAGTAGGAATCCAGTGTTCAATTCTCGGCCCGGTTGATGTCTGCGCCTGTTTGGCTTGGAGATTGGCTTTCAACTTGAACAAAACCACTTTCCACTTATTGGGATATCGGCCTAGTGCGAGCCAACCCACCGTATTTCTCTCACTGTCGAATTTCAACATAACTGTCAACCTCGGCGGCTGAGCTGAGCCTGGTGGAGACTGTCTGCGCCTGCGATGACGGCTCGGCGGTGACAAACCCCAGATAATGCCCTCCATGGACCCGACGAATTCATCTGGCATTATCGTGTTTCGCTCACCGTACATATCTGTCGGATTACACTCCGGGCACAACTTCTTATTCAACAAACAGTCGTTGGCAGGAACGTGCAGTCGCGGTAAAACCCAAGGGCCTCGACAGCCATGAACACTCGAAGGCGATGCTGCGAATTCAATAACAGCTCTTCCAGCCTTCCTCCAGATCCACCGGAGCGTGGTTGGGATGGTTACAGGCGCTTCCTGGTTCCCCGCGGGTTTCACTTGGATTCTTCTTGTGTTACCCGCATGACATTGAATGGCCCGGCGAAGCTCTGAGGGACTGCCGCTCCGACGATTGACGCTCTCCTCGACCCGGGGCTGGTAGTTGCGCGTTTCATTGAGCAGCCAGAAAAGGGCATCGTCAAACGCGACGGCGTGGACACAGCGCCAGCTCGTGGAGCACCACATGACTGCAAATCGGCTCAGACTAGGTATACTCCGATTATTGGATTATTATCGGGACTACTGCTTGCCTAACGGTTAAATTGCTGTGTATGTATATTAACCCGAACTGGCGTCGAAGACGGACCTCTGAAAATTGAGTGGCCCTCAGAGAAAGCTGGCGGTTAGGTAAGAAGGTGTGAATGTGCCTTGACTGTGAGAAGCGGTGAGGAGTCTAAGGAAGCGAGGAAACGGGTTCAGGTACGGCAGCCAAATAAAAAGATGATATTGCCTATTATGGGTTCAGCAATTTTTAGCTTCTAATGCTCTTTAGCCGTTAATATATATAAGCCCGCTTTCTGTCCTGTCGTCTCTCCCGCCCTGACTCTGGCCCACCATGTCTACAACGACCCCCGCTGCGGACAGTGTGTACATCCACCGGCTTCAAGTCATACCACCCTCCCTTTTTTTCCTCGTCCCTCTCGCAGCTATCATCCTCTTCTTCCTATCAGTATCAAACACCGGTCTGCACCACAAACACGACCCAGCTCAAAAACACATTCACCGACCAAGCAAACGCGTCGCATGGGTCTTTCCGGTCATTTTCTCCTTGGCTGTTCTCGCTATCGTCTGCGGCGCGTTGCTCTTCTTTCGTGGGGCGTCGAGTTCGTTCGCGCTTGTCGTTGCAGATTCTGTCGTGACCTCGGTCCTCTATTTGGAACGTGAGTAGTCCGAATCGCGCCAGGTGACAGTTGCACTGAAATTTATCTCGGCAAGTGAGCATTTCGGCCTTGTATCTCCTCGCGGTCGTCGTGCATCTGAGCAACAGCATTCGGCCCATCGTGTTCTACGTCTACGGCATCCTTCTCGGATTGATCCTAACTTCTGGCCAGTTTTCTTACCGTCAGGCGCACTCCGTCGCTTACATCCAGCTACAGCCACTCTGATTTCGATCCTTGGATCGTTCAAGACGATGCCGCCACTTCTTGCACCCATCCTACATCTCGTCATGGCCGTCATCACTATGCCTCTCATCACCTTTGGTTTACTCTCCGCTCTGAACGCTTCTGAAGCATCTTCGACACCTCCAATAAACCTGTTATCGACATATTCGGAGGCGTTCTCATCGGAGAAACCTAGAACGTTAGACGTGGTCTCGTCGGGTCTCGATACACAGACAGCGCTCGTAGAAAGTAATGCGACGCGTAACGTTTCTCTGTATGTCCTTTGCGGACAAATATCTGCAATCGTGCATTTTGCATTCGCGATTGGCATTCTTGTCCTCCTCCCCGGCCAATCTTCCGCCTCTACGTTCACAAGCCAAGAGATGGCGACGGGCGTCTGGGTAGAAGCTCTCGTATTCAGGACCGTTCGAACAGCCTTTCTAGTCTTTTGGATAATATGCACCATGTTCGCTCTCCTCCGTACGTGCACAGTCTCTTTACCTTCTCTCGTTGCCCTCAGTTATAATTATACTAATACCGTCTCGTTACCTAAAGAATTATTGTATTACCGCGTAAATCGCCCGCTCTCCCGTTTCTCCGCCGTCTCGGCCTCATTGGAAACCACCGCTTTCACCGACCTCCCACCCAGAGCCCTTCACCACGTCAAGTCACTCTCCTCCTCCTTCTCATCTCCCAGACCGCGCCGTCGGCCAATCCGCCCGGAACACCCCACGCCCAACATTCACGACTTTCTGAGCCTCAACGACCCCTTCGCCTCACCCAAAAATATTCATGACGCCTACGCCGACGACCCCGCCGATCCTAGCAAACGCCCAACGCGCATGAGCGCATGGGGCACCCTCCCGCCCATCATCCCCCCACGCCCGCCGCCCAACGTGCTCGTCATCAACCCACAGACGCGACCCCTCCCCAGCCTACCCACCCAGCGCCTCCCCGGCGCGCGCTCCGCCGCGTCTGTCCCATCAGCAGTGGACAGCGGCGTGTACGTCGGCAGCGAGCATAGGCAACGCCCGCGTAGCATGTCCATGTTCAGCTACACGACGCCGTCCGCGTATAGCCAAGACATGGATCCAGACGAGGGCGACGTCACCGCGTTCGACGTGGAGGAGGCGATGCTCGCACAGAAACTACTGCGGCGCCTTGACTCGGGCGTGGGGTGGATCGGGAGCGTCGGGACGAAGCTAGGACGCAGTCTAAGTGGGCACCGTGGGCATGGTGGGGGCCAATAGCTGGCCCAGGGGCGTTGTCCTGGACGGTCTGATGATTTGCATCCCCCGCATATTGACACTCATTCAATTCCACTGCACTGCTGTATCGCAATTCAAACATTGCTGTGTTCTTTTAATCCCACAACGTTTGTTAATCCTGGAACTGTATGTACATAATGATAACCTGTTGTACGCTTGTAATGAAAACCAAAGCAAGGAAGTTGCTATAGCCCGCGGATAGGTAGCATAGCCGTATAAGGACACTAGTAAGGAAAGCTTGGGAGACGGAAAGTGCGGGAAGTAAGGGAGAAGGTGGCAAAGGAAATCAAAGGCCTAGTAGATGAGGACCAACCCCTCAGAGATAAACTCGTCCAACTACGGCTTGCTCTGCGGATCCTTCCGTGTGAAATTGGACAATAATTTGATGTAGAGTGCATTGAGAAGAGGTAATTTCCCCGTGATGGGGGCCAGTTTCGACAGCGAAGAGTGCTCCACATCTATGCGAGTATTTTCCCAGCGGTGCAAGTAAGGCAGGATGGCAGCAATCGAGGACATGAAGGACAAAGGGGCGGCGCGGGAGCGTTTCATCCAGAGACGGAATGTTTTGACATTGAATGGATAGCGGAGGCTCACCGAATTCCAGAGATAGGGCATAGAAATGGCGACAGCTCTCCATCACCTGTGTGAGCAGAAGCGGAGCACAGTGCTTCGAGGGCGAGAGGAATTCATCCAGCGGCAGGCAATGCAGGAAGATTTCAGCCATGAGTTCGTCAATGGCGAAGACTGCATCGCGCAGTTGGCGACCCCTAGTTGACTCTGGCGGGTGATAAATGGCATCCTCGTCGCGTGCCTGTTTACCAATACCGACTGGCGCCGCCGGTGTGTCCGCTTGCTGAAGCGCTGAAGCCTAACCTGTTCTTTGAACCGTTGCATCATGCGCAAGAGAGGCAAACCGGCTTCGTTGTGGTGGTTCATGGTGGTGGTGGTTGAACTTGAAGTCGTGACAGGCTTGTGACAATCTTCGCTTTGACCGGCGACTTGCAGGATGTCCCCGGCGGTTAGAACAGACTGCCTAAGCTGTCGAATAATGGGTACTGGAACATTTACCGGCCTCGGAATTTATGCGCTCTGGATGTCCCGTGAAGCTGCTCCAGGCAGTCGTGGATCGAAGAAGATTGTGGCCGTTTTGGGGGCTGGTACGGGTTTTCTCGTTCTTTTTTTCGATGTGGTCTTGATTCCGCTATTCTTTAAGCGTTGATTGTGGGCGGAGTCTTGCGCTGGAGACAGCCACCTCAGAGTTCAGAGTCGATGGTCCCTGCATCGACGACCCCACAGCCCCATGTCCTTCGAGAGACTCTAGCTCCCCGTGAATAACGAACAATTCGCTGGCTTCGAGTTTTTGCCCCCTCTTTTTTTTTATAGAAAAAGCAAAAGAACCCCAAAACCCTCGCGCAGTCCAGTTTCACTGGATCCTGCCGGTGCAGATATTTCTGCAACATACGAATCACCCTCATGATTCATTTTTGGCAAGGACGTGGTGGAGAACTGAAGCACTGTGTGGCGTTCTCGACACAATTGCTTTCATTCCATCCTCCACCAGTTGCAGCCGTGAAACCATTGGCCCGGGCTTAGGATCAACACCATTACAGCACGGTGGCGATTTCCACTCGCAATTTAGTAACGTGGTACAAGATAGAGCCTAGTAAGCGCATTGTTCAACATTTGTTATCTCTGATGTGCTAATGTACAAAGGCTGTCAGGAAACACGCAACTCCAAGCACGGGCTCGACCAGCAAGTCCAATACAGCGTTTTCATTTGACGCCCCTGGAGTCCCAATCAACCGCAAAATAAAAGGCAGCGCCAAGAGCGTGAGCCCATCCGCCTGAATCTCTCGTGAAACTGTGGAAGATGGTTGGCCTAGTGCGTGAGCTATGGTTACGATCTGCCAGTCCACGCAGTCAATTGGCGGCACTCTGCTGGAATAAGTGGCAACGCACCGCCGCAACGAACATCCCCCCACGTCCAATCATGAATCGTGGGTCGCTCAATAATACCGCAGCCCCGTGGTACTCCTCGACGGAGGCTTTTATAGCTGCAAAATGTGAATATGCGAGTCAAACGATGCCAAGAAATAATTCACTCAGAGCGGCTACAACCATGTACCCCACAACAGCTGCACTACAAACCACTCTCCTCGTGACCGTGAGGGCTGGATCATCCTCTGAACCCCCGCTTGATGGTACTACTGCGTCCAGAAGACGGCTATCTTCACGGACACTCTCTTCTGCGTTGGGTTTAAATGGTGCACCTGTTTGGGGTGCTGTTTCGGCTAGGCAATTTAGATTATCGTAGGCGTATCTGTGAAGCAGGCGGATGCATATGACGAGTGAAAGTCCGAGGAAGCACAGGAGGGTTTGCATGAATGGTGGGTGGGTGAGCTTTGTGCATTCTGTAACTTACGTTTATATTGCTTTCCTATAGTTCGCTGGCATACATAACCTGGGAGATTACCTGGCCAACTATCAAGAATACCAGAGCTGTACATAGGTATGGTTTCTAGTTTAGTACGAATCTCTTCTCTTTACCAGAATGGGTCCTACACCAAAAAAAACTGCTGACGAAAAATGCATACCAGTCCGCAGAATCGGATGTCCATAGAAACCCAAGATGCAGGAGTCCTCTTCTGAAAACTATAGAAACCTTATATATTTTTGCAATCAGCAGGAGTCTGGTGACGAGGGAGTATCTTTGGGGATTATTCGGCCAACCATTGCTATGGTCCTCTTCCAGTACGAATTTTCCGATTTCTGGGAGTTGCCATTTATTCCTATTTTCCAGTGTCTCCTTCTCATCGCGTTGATATCCACACCAAAAATAAACATTATTGACAGTGAGTGAGATATCGTTCTCTTGTCCGTAGAGGCTTAAAATATTAATGGCTATAGTCGCAGCGACAAACTTGATCACACCTCAAGTTCGCCAGCATTCTTTTTGAACCGTCAAGTTGCCTTGGAAGCAGTCGACGAGGTAGGACCCGAGAGCAACTAAATCTGGCAAAGAAGACCTGGATGCCTATATAATCTCGAATGAACCGGCTGGGCCCCTCATCCCTTTGATAGGTGACCTCAATTAGACAATGCTGGCATTGCAATCCCTCACCATCGCACTCACTCTATCTTATGCTACTGCCAACCCGATTACGGGACGCAGCAGAATGGTGCTGCCCGTGGCCCCAGTTGAACGCGACTCTAACGAACTTTCTCTTCGGGATCTCGAAGCACCAGCGGCGGCCGTCCATAACTATGTGCCAGATCCAAGGGAGACCAGCCTTACCAGGAGGTACTACGAAGAACGGAAGTCTTGTGTTGACCAGTTCGTCTGGTATTGTGCTGCTCTAGGGGGTGCCTGCCTCGTGGCTTTGCCAGGAGTGACAACACCGCTCGCGGTCCTCGGTGTCGTATCGTGTGTTCTCACTGCTGCGTGTGTCGGGGTTCGTCACACTGTTTTCTCTTATGATGAGTAGAACACTAACAATTTCTGTGGATTCTCCCAGATCACAGCTCTGGTTGGAATATTATGCTGCCAAGGAATCATCAAGAATTGTGACCAAGCGGATACCGCTAGCTTGGAAAAAGTCGAGGAAACATTTAACGACTTGCCGCTACTCATACAATCAATGCTTAATGGGTGGAAGGACGATGCTGCACCTTTTACCAAAGGTAAGCTCGACGAGGCTGAAGCTCATCTCGAGTTGCTAATCGTGCTTAATACTCTATAGAGACCTTTAAGCCCGTGTTCTTCAACCTAGTAGCGTCTACGGGTGGATCACAAAAACTGACGTGAGTTGGATCTTCTTGTCCGTCTTCTAACCCAGCTCATGTCCTCGTAGGGATGAGGAATTCGATCATATGTGGGGCGAATTTATGGGCCGTTTGTTTGAAGTAAGTTCCTATTCTTGTGTACAACTTCTGGGTCCTGATTATGGATAGAACAACCCCAACCCGCCTTCCTCTGTCGAGGTAAACACAGTGAGTCTCTCCAAGAACAATCAAAGTAACAGGCAATTAATATTTGGAAGTTCAATAATTATCTGAAGCATAAAAAGTAGTGATACGGAGCAGGGTCGTTGGTTTACTAGGGTGTTTACATTTCAATAAATAGTAAAGACCCTTCACACAAAACTAAGCCCAAAGTGCGTTCATGAGGTCCAAGCAGCAACAGCCCGACGATAGTCAACCAACTCTAGATCCCGAAGGCGGCCTCGTCAGGCGGTGCTCAACGAGAGTGTTGTCTCACTTCCATACGTTGGAATACCAAAGGGTCCTAATATTCGACTCATACATACACAATAAATATCTACAGACCACCAGCCCACCAATCGGACAACGATTCCACCAGATGCGCTAGGGCCTCAATACCCCCCGTAGGCTTACGTGCCGCCCCAGGCACCGGCGGCATCGTCATCACCGAACTCACCAACGGCTTATCCACCAACGCCCTCAACGCCTTCGTCAACGCGCCCATCTTCACGCGAAATCTCCGCGCCAGATCCTCGAGGAGTGGCGCAGCCTCGTACTCCTCCATCCTCCCCGTCCTCCGTTCGCCGGCAAGCACACAAAACTCGAGCACGAGCTCCAGCGCCTGCCGCAGGACGTCGCCCGCCCCGCGCTGTCCCGAGCGCAGCAGACACGCCGTGAGCACCTCGTCCATCACCGCGGAGTGCGCGCGTGCGAGTGCGAAGACGTCGGAGAACGCTTCGGGCGTGTGCTCGGCAGTGAGGGGTGTTAGTTGCGCGAGGAAAGGCACGAAATTTCCGTTGATGGCGGTGTCGAAGATGTATTGCGCGAGGCTGGAGACGAAGGAATGTGCGATGAAGCGCAGGTGTAAGAGTAGCTTGTTTGAGGGCGTGAGGGTCGGGAATAGTGGGTTGGCGGCGGAACGGGTCATACGGAAGACAGCGGAAAGTGCATGTTCGACTGGGTGGTGTTTAGTCGCGGGTACGGCTTTTGATACAAGGGAAGCTAGACGCACCTCGCATGATCCGCAAAAGATAGGTGAACATCCTCTGGTACTTTGACAGAATATCTGGCGTTATAAGGATGTCCAATGGATGCGGAGGCTTGTAGTCCATGTAGAGAAAGTCCAGTGCTCTAGAGAAATGTTAATTCTGAAGGCAATTTTAGCGGGCAAGCAAAACACACTCAATAGCTGCAACCATGCATCAGCTGAAAAACTCAACAACTGACAACAAAATAAACAACTCACAAAGCGGATTCAACCACTGATCATGCCCAGGTCCAGTGGGCAAATCGCGAATAGCGAACCCAAGCCTCCGCTCCGCCTCGACCCAGAATGCATGTTCCTGCTTCAAAATACCCTCGCCGTCTCCATCGCCTTCCAGACGCTCCCGACTGGGCACCTCGAACGAGTCGACGATGACCGTCCTCAGGAAGAAGCTCAGATCTGCGCCCACTGGCGGCCATGTCTCGCGCTCCAGAAGGGCTAGCGACAGCCCTACCGGCCAGGGCGTCGTCCGATCACGGTCGCGTTTCTTGTTGGATGACGCCATGCGGCGCATAGACCGCAACGACGTCGGGACCGGCTCGTCCGCGTCGTAGCCCTGCGAATCGGAGAACAGCGCCGCAGCGAGTCGGGATTTGAAAGCCGGGGTCGCAAGAAGCAGATACGAGTGCAGCAGCTCCATGTGCGGCTTGAACTGCAGGGGCGCGGCAGGAGACAGGAAGAGCGAGAGCAAGGTGGACGATAGCGTTGACGCGTGCTGGACGAGGGGGCGGAAGATAAGGGACGTCAGGTGCGCAAGCGTGGGTGTTATGGGCGGTAAGGATTCTGGAAAGGCGTCGATGAAGGCGCGTAGGAGGAATACCGGAGTGGGTGCACGCTTATCATCGAGTAGGGAATGCCCGAAGTGGGCTCCTGGTTCGAGGTCAAAGATGCGGAACTGCGCTAGCCCAGCTGCGTCGGTGCCGTCGAGTGAGACACCCTCGACTTGGTCAGGGCCTTCATTCGGAGCGGGCTTGGAACCCTGTGCGTTCCAGGCGTGTTCGATCTCATCGCAAGTCCAAAACCACTGGATGTCGGAGATGCCCGAGGGCGCAGTAAGTAGAGGGTGCTCTGGTTCGGCGGCGCGTAGAAGTACGAGGGATTTTTGAGCGGCAGGCAGAACGCTGACCAGCTCGGGGGGAAAGAAAGTGGGGAACCCGTCTTCTCCGATGCTGTCAAAGTCGTCCCGTTCTTCAATATTGTCGTCCGATACGTCCAATGCGTATTGATCATGCTGCTCGCCCACGACACGTGCCGGTTTGCGAGTGATGGATTCGCCACCCAACGCTACGGATCGAGAAACCTGCTGCAAGTACTCGTGCGAGGTACCGGTGAGGATAAAGGCGAACGTGGCGATGACGGAGGTCGGAGATTGGCGGTCGATGTGGGAGTGCAAATGGTCATACAGAAGCGAGAGGAGTTTTATTGGGGTGTCGTCGAGGATGGGATAGTCTATTGGTTTTATTCGTTTGTCCTGTGCAGCATTAACTATCGTGCAGAGAAAACGACAAACGGTAACGCACCCTACCACACAGTGCCGAGAGCGCTACTAGCACATCTTCGTATTGCGCATATTGGCTCCACACCGCAGTGAGGGTATAGTTCTCGGTAGGGGCTTCGTCTTCGAGGGGCGGACACTGTGTCAATGACTCGCGGAGGAAAGTGAGGACAGTCGAGAGGGCATGCGTGAAGGCGTGTATCGTTGGTCCGTCCTTCGCGATCCTTGAACGTAGTGAGGCCAGAAGGATTTCCAGTCGACGCAACAAGGTTCCAATGGTGAGGAAACGAGAGATGAAACTATTACAATGATTTCAGTCATCTTGGGAGAGCGGGTGGAAGCCTTCGGACCTTGAACTGACCACCTCGTCCTTCCCATCCACGAGGAGAACCCCGCGCGCACCGACCTTTGAAACCGCCTGTAGAAACGTTTGCGCATCTGGATCCCAGGTATGCAACGGCGATGAGATGCCCAGAACCGTCTTTTTAAGAGCCGCCAGCAGCTGGTGCTGGGTCACATATTTGAGCTCTATATTTGGATCGTGTAGGGGTGGTTGAACACTAGCTGACCCGTTCAAATGGTGTCGACCGCAGCCAGCAGTGGTAGCTCACAAATACCGAGCTGAAGCGACGACTAGACTTTCTTGCTCGGAGATGAACGCGCTGGGAAGAGGGCGGTTGGGATATTTCGGCCGCAACGCATCCCACGACAGTATTTCCTGTTCTGTGTCAATACATATTTCCTCGAATGCAATCGAAAGTGCAGCCCACCGAACGCGTTGCCAAGCCGCTCTTGACCGCCTCTGCCCAGATCGTGTCGTCAAGCTTCGGGGCAATTTGTGGCGGCGGGTCGAAAGTCAACGAAGCAAGTTCGGGAGGGATTCCAAGCCGCAAGCTGGGAGGGGTTGCGCTGTGGGCTGAAAACTTTAGACTATCCATGATGGGGTTCTGCGGCTTGTCGCGCATAATAGGTACGAAGAAACGTGGCTTGAATTCTGGGAGCACGGCGGCTGGCGTGTATTCTGCGAATTCATCTCGCAACGGAGACAAGAACATCGTGGTGAAGAGGCGCGAGGCGTGTTGTTTACGAACCAAATAAACCGCGGAGATCGCTTAGACCACCACAGATCGAACAGCCAATTGAACGCGCCCCGTCGTCTGGGCTTCTGGTATCAGTTCTGGAAAGGACCCACCATGTGCTTCTCTTTTATTTCCGCATTTCATGCGAACTAAGCGCTATCCCTGCCACCGCAGCCCTGAGCAACTCTACTCACTGGACTCTGCTTTTTCACTTCTGTTTCTGCGACCATGACCTCCACGTCTAAAAAACCCGCGTACAAGGTACCAAAACAACTGAAAATGAAGGTATGGACTATCGCGTCTCTGGAGCGCAGGTAGGATTTTAAAACGCGCACAGAGCTATACTGTCCCACAGGATTACCACTTTCTATTTGTTCAGAACCCTTGGCCATTCGAGCATGAACGGCGCGGCCAACGTGACTTCAACTCCACCATTTTGTGGCTCATCTGCTGCATCCACGACCTTTGCGGCCTTACTCTACGTCCTTCTGACATCATTTTGTGGTGGCAATCCACGGTATGGACCACCCCACCCACACTAGGAGACCTACTCAGTGTGTTTCCCAACAGCACCGTGACTTCATTGTGGAGGTTGAGATACCTACTGACCCGCAGGATCCGCAGCCATCGCTGCTCCCGGTCATCGGCGCTCACACATCATCTCACTTCCTGAAGATTCCAGGGCCGCACGAAGATACAGCAGTCATATATGAGTATAATTTCGAGAAAAAAAATCATCCGAAACATACCAGTAAGTTCACGTCAAATGTCCAGGACACGACTCTGATACTGATTCCTTCAGACTGGAGGGCGGAGTACGCGACTTTTACGGTGGGGCCACAAGACTTCCCGGTGAAACATCAAATACCGGAAAAATACCCCGTTCCGGGCCCAGTGAGCGCGCTGGCCCCGAGGTCGGACTGGGCGAAGCCTCTGCCAACATATTTACGAGAGGGGCATCCTGACTGCTTACCCATTCCCACTGCGCAGACCGCACCGGTGCCGCTGCCCCTGCCTGCGGGAAATCAACTCCCGCTGCCACTGAACCCACCTCCGCCGCCGCCGACCTTACCTGTGCAGGGTGAGCCCCACCCGGTTGATCATCCGTCCGAGGTGCGTTTCCATTTCCTGCTTTCTCAGAGTCTTTCGCCTTCTAATTTTAGTGTTAGTTTGCATTCAAGCCATACGAGCGACCACCACACTTCCCTGTCGTCAACCCGCCTGCACCCACCAAGCGCGATCCATATGAACAAGGTGGGTTTCGCATTTTTGGCCTCCATCTCTGACATTTTATTGCAGAGGCCGCCGACCTGGAAGGCCTGCGCAGCCTCAAACAGGAGTACCCAGCGGACGTCAAACCGTTCCCAAAGCAAGAGGACACCGTGCCGCCCCTAAAGCGCGAGTCTGCGGACGATGAAAGGGAGCGAGAGGCCATGCGCTTCCTTCAAGAGCAATTAGACGCGCTGGTTGGTGACAGGGTGAAGCGGGAGAGCACCGAGGACGTCAAGCCGTTCATAAAGCGCGAGTCTGAGAGGGACGAAGAAGAACGAGCGGCCATGCGCGTCCTCCAAGAACAATTAGACGCGCAGAAAACGAGGACCGGCCGGCGAGAAGGCTGCCTCATCGTCTTCGGATGCCGTGCGTGTCAAGACCGAGCCGACCAATGTACCGATGCCGCCGCCAGTGAAGACTGAGCCCTCGACAGTTCATCAGGAGCCTCACTCCGTCGTGCATATCAAGGCTGAGCCGCACGACTATTCGCCGGCCCTGCATGTCAACACGGCGGAGAATCGGCCGCGGATGCAACTGCCGGTAAAGACCGAACCGCGGGACCACTTGACCGTTAAACAGGAGCACGGTGCGTACGTCAAGAAGGAGGAAGATGATTGTAAGCTCCCTTCTGCAATCTCTCTAGACCGACCGCTGAAATTGTTTAGTCGACACTCGCAGAGGCTCTCGCAATTTTTCCCCACCACGTTCGATGTCGGCGAACTCGCGTACTTACTCTCCCCCTTCAAGGGTGAAGCAGGAAGATGCTAGAAGGAGTGTGAAACGAGAAGACGACGATTGTAAGCCTCCTGCCTACGGATGTGGTTCAAACACCCTCCTGAAAACTTCTGCAGTCGGGTATAGAGGTTCCCAGGCACCGCGGTCAGTGACGGCGAGCTCCCGCACTTACTTGCCGTCTCCGCAGGTAAAGCAAGAATATCGAAGCAGCAGGGGTGGGCCGTTTTTGCGATGACTGGAATATCTGCTCACATCGGAATAATAGCGTTGAGCGAGCGCCGTGACTCGGATGACCGTTACCGATCTGCTGTCCCGCCATTGCCCCCCTCGGGCCCAAGCTCGTTTCCCCGCCGGACAGCGGGCGATCACGATTATCCCATGGACGATTCCAGACGCAGCAGCTATTCTTTCCCGCAGCGTACGTTTTCGTTCGATTCTTGCTCACTTTATCGCTGATTGCAGTGAAGATGATGATCGTGGATACGACCGAAACAGGGACAGCATGACGTATAGTCCATCTGTGCGTGCCCCACTTAGCCTATCGTCGCGCTCGACACTCACTCTCTACAGCCCTCGCGTAAAACGAATGGACAGGAGCGGCCTTTCAAGCGAGAGCGCACGGAATCAAGCATGTCGAGAGATCCCAGAGTCAGGCCGAAAATGGGTGAGGATTCCCTCAATACGTCTAGATGTCCAATGATCTCATTATGATGGATAGATGCCTAGCTGTCTACAATCTACAGTACATAGATAACCATTGAACACGTAGGAATTGACCCTGTTTGCCCCCGCGTGACCGTGTCGCCACGTATATGTGCACCGCCTTTGCAAATGAATCCTTGCCACGTCGCTCTGTCTTCGACCACGTAGTCCTGCGCTTGCAGTCTCCATTTCCAACAAGACCCTTCTCTCTTTAACTCCCATGTCCATCAACCCATCCTCTCTCAACATGGATTTTCCCTCACCTGCCCCAGAGTCCCCAGAACCCGGCCCATCCCGCAAGCGTCCTCGCACAAATTCCACGTCAGAGGATCGCAAAGAGGCTCGTGCCCACCGGAACCGTATCGCAGCCCAGAATTCCCGCGACCGCCGCAAGGCCCAGTTTTCTTACCTCGAGCGCAGAGTAGCTGAGCTCGAGGAGGAGAACAAGCAACTCAGAGCCGGTCTCGCCGTCCCCCCTGCCCCCCAATCCAGCCAGCTCAAGTCCGATGAACTGGAGCGGGAAAAGGCAAAGGAGCGCGAGAACGAGGAGCTTCGGGAGCGAATTAAGACCCTGGAGAAGGGCTGGGACGTCGTCGTCAAAGCTCTAGCCGCCCAGGGTCTCACTACCGGCACCTCCCCGCCCACATCCACCTCTGAAACACCTTCAGCCCCTCCGCCACCCCCATCCTCATCCAACCCTCCTCCCACTTCAGACCACACCGCATCCCCCTCATTTCCTTCCCTCGAGCCCACCATGACATTCCCCATTTCTCCAGCGCCCTCCCACACTTCCCTAGAGTTCGATCTAGATCTCGCATCGACATCCTCCTATATGTCGTCTCCAGTCGTCACACCAAAGTCCGAGCACGAGCTTGATTCCACTCGCCACCTAGCACGGGTGGCGTCCATCGTTGGCGGAGGAACCCCTCCTCCCTCGATGGCCCTGCAGCGGGTGGTCTCTCGCTCAACCTCGCACTCTCCGGTGTCGACGACGGCGGCGCTCTTTCCGAGGAAAGCGCGATCGACGATGCAACCATGGAGAACCTGTTCCGCGAGATCCTCGCCCCTTCCCCGCGCCTCACCTCGACGGATCTTCCTTCTGACGTTCCAAGTGGCGCCAACTTCGAAGCATCCACGAGCGCGGCGCCGGCGTCCGCTTTTGCATCGCAAATGAGCGTCGACAGCATTCTAGGGCTGGAGGGGCTTGTGGGCGGGGGCGCGGGTGAGGGCGTGGGCGACGACGACAGGCGCAGCGGCCCAAGGAACATTTGGACGAACGAGCTGGAGGTGGACATGCAGGAGATGGACCGAATCCTGGGACTGCTGCCGGCCGCTACTGAAAGCGCGGCGTACCAGCAGGGCCTGGACGATCTCGGACTCGGGCTTGGGTGGGGCGACATGGAAAACATGACAGGCGCAGACAGTGCGCTCGTCGGCGTGTTCTAAGAACCGCCTCCCCCAAAACCACACACCATCATCATCGGCATCCGCATTTCACCTCTTTTTATTATCTTCGGCTCGTTTTCTCCTCAGGATATCCCTTGGTCGCATACGTATCGGCGTCTCTCTATCTCTCATCTATCTCTCTCATTCTCACTCTCTCATTCCCACTCTATGTATTGTCCGGGTTCAGACCTGCTCACCACACGCTCCTTTCGCCGTTTTGTACCCTCTACTTATTCTCACCTACGTGTCGACTCCCCCACACCTCCCCCCCACCTCCCCGTCTACGTTCCCCGCTGTTCCCGATGCTGCCTCTTCCCCAGACTCCACTTCTCCCCTCTATGGGTCGACGAATGGAGCGAGGGGTTCGAGCGCGCTTGGATTGCAGTGGATATGTGTGGACGGTCGGTGGAAATGGTGTCCTGGCGTTTATTAGTATGTAGATTAGGTAGTGGGTATAGCTCGATGAATGGAAGTTTGTTGAGCTGGTATATTGCTACTCGCAACTTAACCAGTGAATCTGAGCGGCTGCTCAACAAAACATTTATTATTCCTACATAACGGACAGGACTTTCTTCATCTTCTCGATGACCTGGTGGTTCTCCTCCTCAGTACCCACTGTGATCCTCCAGCACCCCTCGCACCCCGGCTCGCCGCCTCGGTATCTCACCACGACACCGTTCTCCTCCGCAAGCGCCTTGTAGTTTTTCTGCGAGCGCACATTGTCGGGTTTCCCGTCGGCACCGAGGATCGGCACGAGCACAAAGTTCGCGTCGTTCCCTCCGATCACGTTGCCTACTCCCAACGACGAAATGCCCGCAAGAGCTTGAAGGAATGGCCCCCGCGACGCGACGAGCGTGGCCGCTTTCGTGCGCATGCCCTCGATCGACGGGGGAGAGAGCGCAGCGAGCGCCAAGCGCGCGGTCGGCGAGGAAATGTTGTACGGCGCTTTTGTATTGCTGAGGATTTGAATGAGCGGCGGCTGGGCGAGCGCTACGCCCAATCTGCAGGGTGGGGCATCAGAAATAATTTGTTCATTCGAAATGTTGGAATGAAAATACCTGATCCCGGCGAGACCGAAGCCCTTGCTGAGGGTCTGCATGACGCAGATGTTGGCGTACTCCTTGATGAGGGAGGCGGCGCTGGCGCTTTCTGCTACGAAATCGATGTATGCTTCATCCACGACCACGATGCCCTTGAAATTTGGGTACTCCAAGATCGCGCGGATGGAGCTCAGTGATATCAGTGTCCCCGTAGGGTTCCCCGGCGAGGTGAGAAAGATGAGCTTGATCGAGGGGTCCGCATCGACCGCCTTTTTTATCTGGGGTGGAATTTAGCCGACCGGCGACGACGCAGTGGCGCAGCAGACCTCTGCGACGCGAACGCTGAATCGTCCATGCTCACCGCCCTCGCCCGCTGCACCTGACAGCTCCAAGGGGCACTTCACGATGCCCACATCGTTGATCTGCGCGCAGACGCTGTACATGCCATATGTCGGGGGCGTAATCAGTATTTTGTCTCTGCCTGGCGCGACGCAGACACGTATGAGCAGGTCGATGATTTCATCTGAGCCTACACCGAGAAATACGTGGTCGATGCCTGAGATCGAGCGCAAGGACGCGATACGCTCCTTGATCGTGTCGTGGGACGGATCAGGGTATCGGTGGAGGTCCAGGTCTAGGGAGGGATCCTCTCCGATTTCTATGCTGTCTATGGAGTGTCCCAGTGCATTTTCATTCGCGTCGACCAAGATTCCCTCCTTGTAATCGTCCCGCGCGCAGCGATAAGGGTGCAGAGCCAGAATATTTGGCCGAATGACTTGTTCAATGTCGAAGTGAAGCGGATTCACCGTCTCGACCGTGCTTGCAAGCCCGAGGATAGGCATTTTGAGCTACAAGGTTGAGAGTAAAGGTTAGGACTCATTTGACTCATTTCAGCAATATTTTATTGTCTTTATTTTATTTACACAATTCGGTCCTGTACGTAAAAATGATTCTTGCGTTCTGACTCCGAATCTTTAGCCCAGGCTGTGACGCGTCCTTTGGCTTGAGACTCTGTTCGCGATTCGTTCAAATCAGGACGCTATCTGGCTTTCATCCAAATGCCATGTCGACCGTTTACCCGCGCCCTTCCAGGCGTTCTGAGGCGTAAAAATCTCCGTCATTATGCTTCTGCTGCAGCTTCCCAAAAGGTGAAGCTGCCAGAAGTGAAACATACCGAAACTCTGGATCTGCTGCAAGCCACTGTCGATTTTTTGCCTCAGGCGGAATCAATCCTTCATGATTCCCAGGTAAAGCTTTGGAACACAGTCTTAGCCGCGTCAGCAGCGGAGTTCAGGTCAGCAGAGCCCCGGCCTATGAGGCTCGTAGGTACGTGCTGTCGAATTATGAATATTCTCCTTTGTGACGCGTTTATTAAGTGGGTGGCCCTGACTCTGCTGGCGCTCGGGACATGATTACTGCCATCCTTGAGGTGGAATTCAGCTCGGATGCTGAGCAGTCTCGTGCCTTGCGAGAACGCTGGAATTCTACGCCTCGGGAGCAAACGAGCCTTACCATTGGGTGAGGATACTGGACATCTCCCCGACACGCATATCTAATTAGAGAACAGAACTACCGCTGAGAATGACGTTCACCTCCCTATATCATTCCTCGACCAATTTGCGGTTCCTCTCCAGATAACCGAAGTAACTCCCGCCGCCGACCCAGCCATTCTACATGCAGCTGACGTTACCGTGCTCGTGTCCAGCTTGGAAGAGCTCCAAAAGATGTCCATAACCAGGCCACACTCTCTTGTAGTCGTCAATATCGACATCCCAGCGGAGGGGCCTCAGCCCCGCGCATCCTCGTCGCGCTCTACCCTGACTCCGCGGTACTTCTTCGTCAGTCCCTCCGAAGCCTTGGCTGCTAAGAAGGACCTGAATGAGAAATATGTTGGTACTCAATCGGACAGACTAGAGGCCGTGAACCGTTACTCAGAACGGTTCCTAGCATCGCGCATAACCACACTCATCACATACCTCCGCGATATCTTCTCGTCTTTGGGAGATGTCTCTGCACTCCGTAACCGGTCAGCGCTATCTCAAATCCACGGTGCGCTTGTTGCGTGCGGCGCGGCCATCCAGGACGCCAAGGCTGAGCTGGACGGCTTGTCCGCGGAGATAAGTGACTTGGAGTCCCTCGTCGAGGAAGAACGCGCCAAGGTCCGCCTCACCGTTTTTGGTCCACCAGAAGAAGACGTGGTAGAACAAGCGGTCAAGGCGGCGCGTGACATTATGAAACTGAAAATGGACCATTTCACTTGGCGCGCCATGGTGTGGAATGTCGACGACCTCAGTACGTACATCACCGCGTTAATGCAGCGCGTGTGGTGCAGGGAGCTGGAACTGGAGGTGTGCTTGTACAAAACTCCCGTCTCGTTCGCCTTGCTCATCCGCTGCAGCTCATGGCCCACTCTGGCCGGTTATCAGGTGTACAACGCACGCTGACAAGATCCGCTTTTGCCGTGCTTGCCTCCGCTGACAAAACCAGGTTACATTCCGCCGTCCTGCATAACACCCTCAGCCAGCTTGCTGATACCCCGTCCTTTCCTGTCGCTCCCGGCGAGCTCGCCGCGCCAATATGCGCGCGATCCGCCCTGATCGCCAACAACTCTACGCTGCAGCTACACCGTATGGCACAGCGCTCGCTGGTGGGGACAGGTGCTGCCACATTTCTTGGTGTGGGATTGAGCTGGGCAGGCTGGGTCACCGAGCTTTTAGGAAATGGGGCATTTGTCGAACCAGCGGTGGTTGTACCTTCGGGCATCCTCTGCGTTCTCGCTGGAGTGCATTGGGGCGGTTGGCAGTGGGCTCGGGCCAAAAAGATTGGTGGTCAGGATGGAACAGGGTGGCGGATGGTCTGAAACAGGATCTCTCGGTATGTTGCGCTCTTGGGTCTCGCACTTCACTCACATTCCTTCTCGAAGGATACCCTGGATCGCATTGTGGAAGACAAGGTTGTAGTAGTACCGAAAACGGCGTGTTTGGAGTTATCCAAGCTGGTGGGAAGCAGGAGGCTTGAATTAGACCGCCTCCAGGACGATTTAGATAAGCTGGCGTCAGTCGTGAAGCGGCTGGAGCAGCGTTAATAGCAGTTGTGATCAATTTTACACAAGAAGCACTTTTTGCAAGAAAATAAATTGAAAGAAAAAACGGAAGTAATTACTTCCTTCCCATCAAATCATGTGCCGGCGACGCGCGCACGCGGCTTGAACTTGACCCCTGACTCTGAGGTGAACGTATGCCATGTCGATTTCGACCTTATATCCGCGCCATTCCGAGCCTTCTGAGGCGTAGTAAACTTACAGTTCGTGCCCCTCGTTATGCCTCTACTACATCTTCTCCAAAATTGGAGCCACCGAGGCCAAGCGAAACTCTCGATCTAGTGCAGGCCGCTGTGGCATTTTTGCCCCAGGTGCAATCAATCTTGAATGCCTCCCAGATAGAGCTGTGGAATGGAATCTTGTCAGCGTCGGTTGCAGATCTCAGGTCGACAGAGCTCCGACCTGCGCGACTCATCGGTATGTAGGCACAATTATAATGTTCATAGTTGTGACGCGTTCATCAAGTGAGCGGACCTGATTTTACCGGGGCGCGGGACCTCGCCACCGCTATCCTTATTCGTGACGTGCACCCCGAGGACGTATACTTGAAAAACGACATTGAACGGTATCGCGCTGTGCGTGAGCGCTGGATATCCGCGCCTCCTGGCAAAACGAGCCTAACCACTGGGTGCGGCCACTAGATGATCTCCCCGAAGCGCATCTCTAATTTCGAGGACAGAAATTCCGCCAATAACGATCTGCATCTCCCTCTGATCCTGGACCGTCTTCCAGTTCCTCTACAAGTGACCGAATTAACTCCTGCTGCCGACCCAGTCATTCTCTATGCAGCCGACATCACTGTATTCGTGTCCGGTTTCGAAGAGCTGCATAAGGTGACTATCACCAACCCAAACTCACTCGTGGTCGTCAACATGGATATACCTGCGAAGTCTCAGCCCCCGCGCATCCTCGTCGCGCCTTTCCCTGGCTTCGCAATACTTGTTTGTCAGTCCCTCCCAAGCCTTGAATGCTTGGAGATATTTAAAAGGTGATCCTGACAACGGGTCTATGTTGGAGCCTCATGAGCAAATACAATGTTACTCAGAAGCGCACCAGGCGTCGCGCCTGGGAATGCTTTTAGAGTCAATTCGCGAGATATTGTGGTCTTTGGGTGATGATCCCTCGACGCTCCGGAACCGAACAGCTCTGGCTACCCTCCGCGGGGCTTTCGATACATGGAGCGCAGCTATCCAGGACGCCAAGACTACGCTGGACGGCCTTTCAGCACAGATAAACGACGTGCAGTCCATCCTGGACGAAGAGCGCGCCAAGGTGCACCGTGCCGTTTTCGGGGCACCAGAGGAGGATACGGTAGAAAGAGCGGTCAAGGCTGCGCGCGACACGATGAAGTTAATGATGGACCGTTACAGTTGGAACCCGCATGGCATGGAACACCACCGGCATGGGTAACTGCATCACAGTGGCAATGAAGCGTGCATGGTGCACGGACCTGGACATAGAGGTTTGTGCATAAACTTCTCTCTGCCCTTTCAGACAACTTATACACCATAGCTGACTTCTCATGCGAGGCGACTGGCGGGCGTGCAACGCACGCTGACTGCGTCCGCCTTCGCCCTACTCGCCTCTGCCGACAAAGCCAGGCTGAATTCTCCCATCCTACTCCAGACCCTGAACGAGCTGGCTGATTCACCAACTTTCTTCATCGCTCCCGAGGAGCTCACCGCACCCATACACGCTCGGTCCGCGCAGATCACCAAGTCCTCTACGATACAGCTACAAAGCACCGCCCGGCGGATGATGTTCCAGACAGGCGCCATCTTACTTATTTCGGTCACTATCAACTGGACGAGCATGGCCACTGAGCTTATAGGAAACGGTGGCTTTTTGCAGCCCATGGTGGCCTTGCCTACTGCCGTCATGATTGGCACCGCTGGGGTGAGGTGGGGAGTCTGGCGCTGGAATCGGATAAAGCAGGTATGGTGGTCGAGTTTTGGAAGCGCAGCGGATGGTCTGAAGCAGGACCTCTCGGTATGTTGCTACTCCCGGTCTCGCACTTTGCTCTTATTCATTCTCGAAGGATACTCTGGATCGTATTGTGGAAGACAAGGTTGTAGTTGTACCTAAAACTGCGTGTTTGGAATTGTCCAAGCTGGTGGGAAGTAGGAGGCTTGAATTAGACCGCCTCCAGCATGATTTAGATAGGTTGGCAGGAGCTGTGTTGCGTTCCGTCTGACGTCTAACTACTGTACTTGTTAAAATATTAAATACAAAGAGTCCCTCCTCATACACAAGTGATACATTTAGGAGATGGTGACAGCCAAGACTAGGAGGCCGTTACGAAGATTTTTGGGACCGAATGTCCATTCGGAGTCTCGGGCTGAGGTGGGGGCGGACCAGCAACCCTAGCGGCCGGAGTCCGGGGAGGATCGTCGTCGTCACTGTCTGCACCAATGTCAAACAGGTCTTCCCTTTCGTCCCAAACGTTTGCAAGTCGCGTCGACTTGTTGCCTTTCGGTGCGGCGGTGGAATGATGGATGGGGAGAAGCTGCGTTCCTGCCGAATCATCTTCATCCTCCAGGTCCGACATGGACCCCGCGTCAAGAGGTTGGTACAAGCGAGCAATCTAAGTAAAGATAAATAGAAGTATGGTGCCATGCAGAACGATAGATATACCTCCCGGCGTTTACGGTAGTATCGTTCAAGATGATACGATGAGAAGAGACCAATAGAAGAACCGAGAAGGTTTGCCTAACGGACAAGATGAGAACCAGACGTATAGAATATACCTCCACGAACCACTATGTCTCCGAATTGGAACTTGAGGCGAATGTTAGCATATAAGTTAATTGTAAGTACAGCGTTTTGCGCGCACCTCTTTAAACTGAGCGAGAAATTCAAAAATTAAATTAGTAAGAGGGACCACAAAAAAACGCACCGGTAACATGGACTGCACGAACTCGCTGAGGATCCCACCACAGAAGAAACACACAAATCCCGTAAATATCAGCGCGGAATGCCGCCAAAACCAAATCCGCCGGGCTTCCCTGAATAAAATCATGAGCAAGGCTGTCGACACGTTTCGATGAGGATCTCACTCTTCCACATCGAATATGAAATAAAACACTCCTGTGGCGAGACAAAAACACAGAAAGTGCAAGGCCTTGTCATTCATCGGCAGGGACCGAGAGAAGTTCGTGAATCCCAGAAACGCCAGTGTGATCATAACCAGCGTAGTGGCTAATAGAAACCATGGTCTTAATCGAATAGGGAGGTGCTCGTATTTTGGTATTCGAACTCTGTAAGATTTCATAACAGTTTTGAAGCCTCGACCCGCCAATCTTTGGAGGGAACGAGAACGCGAGCTTGAAGACGGCATAGCGAAAGTAGGGCTTCAGCAGAGGAGGCGCGAGTTAGATCTGCTGAAGCGCTAAAGGTTTGTGGTTCTAGAAGTATAGAGATCCTGCTTGGGTGAGCTGTGTACAAGCGGCATAGTAATCATTTGCTACGTTTTGCCGCAGCTGTCGGCATGGTTCGGCATTTTGGCAAATAGCCGGAAAATAGCCGATGGTGTTTTCATCTTCCTCTCTTGACCTGAAATCTGCAGGAACGCGGACCATGACTCGCGTGACAAATTTCGGTATCAAACGCACTCACGTTCAGGCTGGCTTCGGAGATGCCACCCCCACTGTCGACGAACCTACTGTGCCAGAGCCTAATGGTGCTGAGCTCCCTGCACCTCCTCCAAAGAAGAAACGAAAACGCACAAAGATGTCTCAGAGGGACGGCAATAAAGCGAAAAAATCTGTTACTGGAGGGTTCTGCCGAAGCAGCTTTTGATCCCTCTGCGACAGCACCTCCTCCGAAACCACGGCCTGCTCCAAAGGCAAACCCGAAAAAAAGTGCGCAAATAATATCCAGCATCTCAGTCCAGTATTAAATTTACTGCAGAAAAAATCTGCTTATGTGTCTCCATCTGAGCAGCGGCGACTGAAGCGGATAGAGGAGCGTAACGCAGCGACGACGTGCTTTTCGTGCAGGGAAAAAAGGCCATGCCGCAAGAGACTGCCCATCGCAGGCTAACAGCAAGCCCGTGGGCATCTGCTATCGGTTCATCCCCTTCTTGCTTGATTTATTTCTGCAACCGACAATGTAAACAGTTGTGGCTCGACGAAACATAGCCTCTCGCACTGCAAAAAAACCTTGGACGCTCTGAACCCTCTCCCGTTTGCGTCGTGCTTCGTGTGCTCCGGGAAGGGCCACCTCGCATCAGGCTGCCCCCAAAAACAAAGCCAAGGGTGTATATCCAAACGGGGGATGCTGCAAGTTGTGCAAAGAAACGTCCCATCTTGCCAAGGACTGTGGGCTCCGGAAACAAGGTTCGGATCGACCTTACTGTGTCCTTAGGTTCTGACGACTCTGTCGACAGATTCTGTCAATGACGCCGCCATGTTTGGCACTGGCGGGGAGGCCGGAGCAGACGAGGATGACTTCCACACCTTTAAGCGAAGAAGAACGGAGGTGGACCGCGATGAGAAGAATGAGGAGAAGGTGAAGCGCTTGGTGGATGTCAGAGCTGGCGCGTATTCTGGGATCGTGAAGACTTTTGGGATAAATGTCGCTCCACCCAAAAAGGTGGTGTTTTTTTGACTGGAGGTGCGTACATAAAATACGGTAGATAAATTGCATTTCCCTGTCCGTCCATCGTAGCTACTAGCATCGAAAGCAAATTACGCAGGCTTTCCTCCGTAAAGCCAAGAGTTCATTTCATGATGTTGCTGTTGTTGGCTGCTACAACTGTAAGAAAAAACGGAGTCTGTCATGAAGATTCTTACGAAAGTGGCTGAGCAGGAGGAATATCAGAATTGGCCGCGAGGTATGAATTCCAGTGATCCATCCTGAAAGAGTAGGCTGATTTCAACAATCTAGAGAGAGTTATGGGTAGAAATGACCCACTGCGGAATACTAGCCGACCACATAGACATCATGTCCGAATCTATTAGCATCCCTGGGAACTGCTGCGACTCCATAGATTCCATAAGCATTTGGAACTGTTCGAAGTCATGCACAGACCAGCGTCGGCTGAATATTGGGCTCGGAAACTGTTTGGCGGTCGGGCAAGGTAAGCATCCGTCACTTCAACAGCCTGTGAAAGTCTCCAAGGTGCGGTGCAAGTGTCTAAGTGAGAAGGGAAGAGAATTTAGAAAAGATAGCCGAAGAAAACAGTAGACTTGCGTCTGCATTCTCTCTTAGTGGTACCTGTTGCGGAGGTACAAACGTCTTGTCACATTGCCCGTCATTCTTCTCACCCTCAAATTCGGTGCGTATCTCTCCAAGCGAAATCAGTCGAGACAGAAACATCACTGGATGAAATGGCAATCAGGGCATGCGGTGCATAATAGACGGGGAAAATACCAGAAGCGACTGGCGGCTACATATCTGGCTCGTCTCGGTGAGTCGTGGGCCTGGAATGAAACCCGAGATGACATACCTCCGCTCTAACCTCTCAAATAGTTGAAAGCATTTGTAAGCATCCGCCAGATCTTTGCTGGGATTATAAGCAGATGATTGTTTCCTGCTCCATGTGTTAAGCAGTAAAACTATCGCGCTTGTAAAGGTGGACCACTGTGGGGCAACATCAGACGAAAGAAGGACAGACTAGTGTGACCCACCAATAAGTTGTAATGAGGTTCGACATTGCGCTGGCCTAGTGCATCAACAATGTTTGCAACGCTACGCGCCGCATTAGTGGCAAATGGTCAAGGACGGAAGTGCATCTAGAGAACGTAATCAGTATATGCCCTGCAGATTTGAGAAGGATACGGAAGCACTTGGATGAGTGGGTGTTTGAGGACCTGGAATATAGGGGCGATGCAACTGAAAGGAAATCAGGACAGGGCGAATCGTGTTAGGGATATAATAACCATTATTTGCACATGGTGGTACCAGCCAAAGAGTAAGGCCGATTGTTTCAAGTGTAGTTCGTTCTTGCGCTGAGGATCCCAGAGCACTGAGAATTATGATTAAGGAACTCGGAACACAGCAAGGGAGTGCTCACAGTGCTCGGGTACCTCGGATAACCATGAGTTCAGCGCTGAGTCAAATACACTGACAGTCTGTGCATCTGTAGGTGGCTCTGAGAGATTATAGAGATCTCTTGGTCTACGAGGAGAGTACTGACAAGACCAGGATTACTATAAATAAGATGAGGCAACAGCTGATCACTGACTATGGTAATGGCGATGGATGCCTGTTTGAAGAAGTTTTGCATGGCAGTTGAAAAAGGCCATCTCGGAAGGCTCTCCGTCAGGCTGCCTGAAACTCTGGGGCTCAGGATGGTCCCAATATATGTCATCGACCTCCAAGGGAAGGTCTTGGTCAAAGCTAAGAGCCGAAAGAGAGTGGCGAGACATAAGTATGTAGAAAGGCCGGAGCTGACTCGTGATGATTCAAAGTCACTGGGCGACCCATCATTGTGCCGATCAGCCCATCGAAGACAAGCAGAACCCTTTTTTGCATAAGTGTTGGAAGCTACGTTTCACTCGTACAAAACCATGCATACCAGAAGGCTCGCTTCCAATGTTCATTATCGGAGGTGGGTTGTGGTTGAATCCTGCGACGGTGGGCGCCCACGTCAACCGCTCTCCGTAAGCCGAACCCAACCACGTTCCAGGATGCAGGCGACATGCCGGCCAGGAACATGGAGGAAAGCGCGGTAGTTTGCAGTTCGTACACCGTGGGCTTGAAAATCAAGTGCTCTGGGATAACGCGGACCTGGTTACAACATCAGAGTATCAGTTACAACAGCCGCACGGCCCATACCTGTTTATGCCACTTCCAGCCGGCGGAGTATCGGTCATCCGAGCCATCCAGAAGCACTCGCGGGTCTTCAGAGAAGCGAGATCCCAGGCTGCAAACCATGAGTAACGTGCAGGCGAACCCATTGTCTTTAAAGTGGAAGTCGTCGCAAGCTTGCTTTCGAAAGTAGGTTTATGCAGAAGCGGAAAGTAGCAATTGATCTCCGAGAAATAATGATGGACCAGGGACCGATTAGATCAGGAGGGGGGAACGTGTACTGGGGTGTTTCGATCTCCCCAGCTTCCGGGAGTAGGAACTTCAGTGGATTCAAGAGCGAGAACTCTTTTCCATTTGGCTTGTGTGGAAAGTGGGCCATGCCGGCAGCTCCCGTATATTGCATTTTGAAATTTAGGGCCGTTTGCACAAATTGTACGCCGCTGTGATAAATGTTTAGGGGTACCACCGAATATGTGCAATTATGCTCACCTAGACTTGCCAAAGAAACGGTGCTCGTCGGGATTCAACGTCGTTTCGTGAGGGCCCCACAAGGCAATCACCGTCGTTGCGAGGTAGGCTGGTTTGTGAAGGCTCGAGGTCAGGCTCGA
>JARJCX010000511.1:0-60759 GCA_029282285.1 Mycena rebaudengoi
TTCTGCGGCCAATTCACCCGTAGCGGGAATGAGATCTTGTGCCAATCCAGCAATGGCTGGTACGCGTAAACAAGATAAAACGCGCTGTGTGTTGTGGGGCTTACTTTTGAGAACGACCTTGGTTCGCGGCGAAATCCCGTCCTGACACTTGCAAGTAGAATCTGGGCCGCCGGCGGGTTTGTCTGAGTCTAGGCTATGACTAATTGCCATCGCATCTGGCTCGGCATCGATGGCCATAGCTTCCACTGGTTCAGCCCTTGCTGCTGAGCCTGCTTTGAGCACAGGCAGTGGGTCAGCCGCTGGTACTATAAATGAAATCCAAACCCGTGAGCTGTCGTTGGCGCGTGCAGTGGTACTAGGCCTACAGCCTCGTTTTTCTACATCCTGGAGAAAAGCAATCATTCCGTCTCGGTTTCGCCTAGTCGTTGCGGAAGCTCCGAGATCTTTGCACACATTCCGCATTGTCTCTGCTTTAAGGCTTTCCCATGGGAATGAGGGCATCATGTAGGACGAAGGAAAAAAGCAAGCGAGTTTGAAGCAGGTAAGTAACAAGTTCAACTTTTCAACATGTTTGTTTGGCTTTCTTTGGCAAGTGATGATATTACCTGATTTAGACATCCAACTTTCTCCTGGACAGACGCTTCAACAAGGTATCAACTTGTTCCTCGTTTTACATCCAGCCCTTATTCAAGGCACAGGCAGCTCTTACGGAACGGAGACAGTTTTCCCACTGGAGTTCCCGTTGCATTAGTTCCCCTTGACCCTCTTGAGAGATATATACTAAAGACGCAGCATCCCAGTGGGGCCTGAGTCCTTGATATACTTATGATGCTCACAAGGGGCCGTCTCTAATTTCCACACAACAGAATCGGCAGACCACCAACCCTCAGTTCTGGTAGCGCCACCAGCCGCCACCATAATCGAAACGCCCTTGTGCTTTCGGCGGCTTATCCCAAACCGTGAGTCGATCCGAGTCCCCGCATCAAACTCCCATAAATTTAAACATGGTTTATCATAGCGAAGACCGAGTGCGACACAAAAAGAGCTTGGGGTATTTTGAATGTCGGCGTTTCAAAATACATTCCGACCTCCTTTTGGTCAAGGGTACTCGGGAAAGTTCATTAAAATCGCTTCACCACAAATGGGCAAACATGAATGATCGTGTTAATCCATCGTAAAACGTAATATACAGCCGCCTCCACCAACGCCAGGCCACCTTTTTCGTTTCCTTTGAAATGTACAAATACGAGCCGGAACGGAATAATCTCAACAATCGTAATATCATTACTATCCCGCTCCAATCAGCCATCGTAGGTAAAACGCCGAACAAGATGGAGGCTCACCAAGACGTATCGGAACGCGGGATTCTTCCAGTCGGAAATATCCTGCAGTGCGGTCACTCGGTCGTCGTACTGGACGGTACCCTCGGCCACGGCGCGGTCCCGGCGTTTGTTGGCCCTGGCGAAAACAATACGGAGGGCCACAATGACGAACATCTACCGAATGTCGGGCTTAGACTGGGAATGGAGTGAATGAATGGGGTAGACCCTACCTCGAGTATGCGGGAGCACATGCAACCGACAATTCCGGTGATGTAGCCAGGCGCTTCGGAACCCTTGAACAAGAAGGGGCCGACGATGTTACTTCAATGAACAGTGAGTATGCAATGAACCGTGCGAAAGTCGGGATGCGAACCCAGCGGCGATGCCCAAGAAAACGGCAGCGCTAGCTATCGCTTTCTTTGTCTGTCCTCCAACTGCATGCGAATGAGTAAGTAAAATTTCTTCTGGCTCGTAGAAGGTACCCCACCATTTCCAGAAACCAGGGAGAGTCCAATAACGAATGTCGCGTTCGAGGCACCAGTAATCCCTTCGAATCACTCTAGTCAAGGAAAATGCAGCAGATGAAAAAAAAAAAGGATCTTACAGTAGCCAATCAGTCTGGAAGCGATGGGTTTTGTCCAGGCAATCATGGCGAAGCCGACGACGGTGGGGACTTGTGTTGCGCACATGAGCCAGGTGCGATTTCCCGGGGGCAGCTTGGTATTAATGTAGATGGCCCCAACGATACTAAAATAGGATTTTAAAGAGAGCACGGCGTGACGAAGTAATAGAAATTTACAACAGAACGATGATCATGCCATAAGGAATTTGCATCAGGGTAGTCTGGAAGGTGTCGAATCCAAAGCTGAGGAGGAACATGAAGCGTTGTGGTCAAGGATATTTATTCTCCGAAGCTCACCCTTTGACGATAAGTGTGCCGCTAAGCGGGGGAGGATTTTTTTCAGCAATATTAAAGGCATAACAGTATTTTGGGGCTCACAAATTGGATGTACCCCCCTTCGCGTTTGTCAGATTAATTTAGGGCAAGACTGAGTAGACCAGGGACGTACATTTGGAACGTTTGCCGTGAACCCGAACAGAAAGAATAAATATGTCTTCACGTCCATAAAGGCCTTTCGAGAGCTTGAAACATGAAACATCGGTGACTGTTAAAACGACGCACCTCGAGAGCTTGGGATGGACTCCAACTGGCCGACTGTGAGTAACAGACATTGAGGCGGATTTAAAAACAACGCACTGTCTGTTGTCTGGGCCGTTCTGGTCGTCCCGCTTACGGCTGACAATGATGAGCCGCTCGGTCCGGGTGAACCAGTGTGTTTGGTAGGGTGAGTCGGGGATGAAAATGAACATAAAGATGGCCCAGCCACAGCAGAGAGCGCCTTCGAAATGAGTTAGTTTGCGGGGCACAATTCAGCGGAAGATATATAACCTATGATCAGGAACTCATACTTCCAACTGGGGAGACCTTTAATCTATTGCGATATAATTTCAGAATAAGTGCGTTAGGACAGCAGGTTAACGCACATGGCCTAGAAAAAGTAAGAAAAATATTAGCGTGTACATCTAGGGGAAATAAATATGGCCAACCGATGGCGAAACCCAACAGCCCACCCAGCCCAATCCCAATGCCGTTTGCGCTGCTCGTGGCTCAATGGGGGGGTGTGCGGAATAAATGCTTGAACATACCAATACCAATAACCGATCCGCGTAGGCTGTTGAGCACGGGTGTACCAAGTAGACGTGATGAGAACGAAGGCGGGGTCAGCAGTCGCTTCGAAGGCGCCAGAGATCGTGCGAAGGACAGCAAGATCGGTGAAATTACGGCTAGCTGCCTGTGCCATGAGTAAAGCACCTGTGCATACTTAAGAATCGGGTATTGAGCGGCGCGGAGAAGCGTACCCCATAGGAATATCTGAGAGACAGGTGTCAGCCGCAGTTTAGGGAAACCGGAAGGGAATGGCACGTGCATTGAATGCCAGATATTTGTTCAATGGGAATTTTTGCATGAGAAGATTGGTCGGCAGCGCCCATGCAACCCATCCGAAATAGAACAGGCTGCTTAGCCAGCTCTGTAGAATGCCGTCAGTGATTAGATTCCGTCCTGTGTCGGCTAACTAACATATTCCGAAGCAGTGAGGTGTAGATCCTTTTTGACTAGGACCCAGGTTGAGAAATGCAACAAAAATAAGCTGAAACTCGTACTGTCGAATATCGCGGCATAGGCGAGAGTGGTCTTATCTCTTTGAAACCGTCAGGAACGCATTCTGTGCGGATATCAACGGGAACCTACACGTAATAAAACTAAGAAAAAAATCATGTGGTCAATATTGGCGTCAAAATGCTGGCTCAAGCTGAGAAGCATACCATGTAGCAAACTAAAACAATGGGCCGTAAGCTTGGGCTGGGCCTACTAAGAAAAATTACCCACCAGACAGAGCAGGGATGATGAGCCAGTCGATTTTCCGTTCGCTGAAAATTACGTTGTCCGTCAGATAATGAACACGGTATTCAAAAATGGGAAGCCTACATGCGCGCCACCTCTTTAGGATCCAAAACCGTTTCATTCATTGTGGCGACATCGGCGATGAACTCCGGGGAGGGATTCTTCTTGAGAAAATAGCCCAGTATGCCTGTACGCTGGTCGACGTCGACGACGTCAGCGCGTTCGGCCCACGAGAGATCTGTCGTAGCGGCCGGTTTGGTATACTCGGTTTTTTCAACCTGGCCTTTATCAAGTTCGGGCTTGTCGACAGTGGGCGTAGTCATGATTGAACAGCAAGAAGAACCAAGTTTCCGGATTGGACTGGCGTTATATAGGAGTCCTAAGCGGACATTTAAAATAACTTCTTTGATGTGGGGTCGCGTGTGGGGCCAGGGTCGGAAGTCGTGGCCGGTGTCTCGGGTTGAAATTGTTTTAACTAACTTTTAGTTCAATAAATCGGCGCGGGACGTCCGCCGGGCCGTGCTGGCCCGCAGTAGAATAGCTTGATGATTTGCAAGCGGGTGTAGCTCACGCCCCGCAGGAGACTTGTTGTCTCTCTGTCTCTCATATTGGGTTCATCGAGGTATTTATACCTAAGTACGGCTGTGCATAGATGAATACCACATTGCTAAATTGTTAAATCGCCGCATATTGGTTTTTTCTAGTCCGCTAGACCGCAGTATACAGCAGTCTTGTATGGAAAGCGAGAACACCATCCTCATTTAATTGACATCGCTTAACTTGTTGGACAGTCGGATGTCCGGCGGACCGCGCGACCCGCTTCAACCTAAAGGAAATATTGATACGGCGTAAATCCTAAATCACATTCGGAAGATCGGACCGTGGAACCCACCATGATTGTATTAAAAGTGCAGGGGTTTCTGCGACCTCACACCGATGCCTATTCCAATATACAAAGCCCGCTCGCTCACGGAACTTTTGGGTTTGTTTCTTCCCTCATCTTCGGCGCGTACTAACACGTATTTCATTCAGCCATTCGCGCTCGGGATCAACCCGACCAGCCTTATATCCACACAGGCACCCCTGAGGAAGACGACAACATCGTCTTGAGGCAGCTTACGTGCGTAAATTGGGGCCTTTTTTGAGTCCTGTTCAACGCGAACGTTATCAGCTTTTCCCAAGTTTTAAAGGCAGTAGATCGCCTCGCATGGCATTATTCAGCCCTGAACCTTGCACCCAAATTTCAACCAGGAGAAGTACCGCCCTCGACTGGTATAATTGCGGTATTCACGACTTCCGCTATCGATGAGTCCTTCCTCGAAATGGCGCTCGCTAAACTGGGTCAGTCTATCGTGTTCATCGGACTTTTCGCAGGTACGCGACTGACATGTGAGCAGGTCTGGCTGCCCTTCTCTTGTCTGTCAACAACTCGGTTCCTGCGATCGCCCATCTGTGTAAACTCACAAATGCCACGCACCTGATTTATTCCGAGAAGTTTGCCAAAGAGGCGAAGGAGGCCCAGGAAATTTGCAAATCCCAGTCTTACGACCTGCAGTTGGTTCCGGATCAGCGATTTCCACTGTGGGGTGAAGGCGGTGTCGAATCCACACAGATAAAGGCATTTTCAGCGGCCCTGACTCCTGAGCAGGAGGCCAACAGGCCCGCTGTTATTTTGCACTCATCCGGCTCGGTACCGCTCATTTCCCTCTGGGAATCCGACCCTGACACGATCCCGTTGTAGACTGGGTTCCCCAAACCTGTATTCATCACGCACTACGGACTTATTGCGAATGTCGCAATTAACCAGAACAAACCAGGCTTTAGCACCCTGCCCGTGTATCACGGGTATGGGCATTTTGCCATGTACGCCATTGTTTGCTCTACTTGGAGATAATTCTGACCGTCTGCTCAGATTCCGGTGCATGTATTCAACGCAGCCTATTACCTTGTTTCCACCGCATCTGCCGCTCACGTCTGCCAACATATGTGCCGTGTTAGCAGCTTCTCCACCGGTGAAGCAATGTTTTGCGGTCCCATATGTGATTAAGTTGCTCGGGGAGACGCCAGAGGGCGTGACAGCGCTCGCCAGCTTCGACCTCGTCGGATATGCCGGCGCTGCCGTCCCAGTACGTTTAGGATGAAACTGAATTCTCCCCGAAAGTCTCACACGTGCACTTCAGGATGACCTAGGCGACCGCCTCGTCGCCGCGGGTGTGAATCTTATAAGTATCTACGGGACCACAGAAGTATATTGTTTTTATCGCGGGCATGCACTATACTGACCTGCGTTCCATTCAAGACCGGCGGGCTTCTCAACTCTACACGCGACATGGCTACAGACAAGGCCTGGAATTGGCTTCGTGCGAGTGGCTACATTCTCGACTTTCTCGACATGGAGCCCCGCGGTGACAACACCTTCGAAGCTGTCGTAAAAGACGGTTATCCCCCCAAGGTCGGTATCATTCAATACTCCGGGTGTGATGTTCAATTGCAACCTAGATCGAAACGAATCGACCGGACGGCTCGTACGCAACCAAGGATTTGTTCTTGCGCCACGAGAAGCACGACAACTGGTACAAGTACATCGGGCGACTCGACGATACCTTGGTGCAAACTCTCGGCGAGAAGACGAACCCAGGTAAGTTTTCGTCGCCATTCTGATTGACCACAAATAAACTGATTTTTATCCCGATAGTTCCCATTGAATTGGCTATTCGCGGCAACAGTCCGTACGTCGCCGAAGGTGTGCTAAATTCGTGTCCGCCTGTGAAAGGTCGCTAACACTGTTTAGCTATTGTCTTTGGCGCAGGCAGACCGCAGACGGGGTGTCTCATCCTGCCGTCGGAGCTTGCCAAGGACCTCACCCACGCGCAGCTCATGGATAAGATATGGCCTGTCATCGAGGAAGCCAACGCCCAGGCTCCGACACACTCCCGACTCCTTCCCGAGATGATTGAGATCCTGCCGTGAGCCCTTCCGTTCCATCCAGATCGCACACTCAATACATTGCATAGTTACGGCACTCATGTCCCGGTAGCGACGAAGATGAGCATATTGCGACCCGCGTGTTATTCCAAGTTCAAAGACATCATTGGTATGTGGTCAATTGCATCGTGCCTTATGTTTCTGACACCTCTCGTTAGACGCCATCTATAACCGCTTTGAACAGGAGAACGACGAGGCGGGGAAACTGAAATTGGAAAAATCGGAACTCGAGCAGTTTATCTTGAGCGCCATCGTCAAGGCTCTAGGCCCCGTCAAATCCGCCAATATCGACCGGAACGTCGACCTCTTCGCATTTGGAGTTGACTCGCTGCAAGGCACCAGGATCCGTAACGTTTGTCAAAAGGAGCTGTTCCTTGGGGGCCAAAACCTGGGGCAAAATGGTACGCGTTACCTCTCTTTGATAGGTGTACATGCGCCCACGCTCTCTTCCAGTGGTTTACGAGTATCCCTCGGTCGCCAAGTGAGTTGCCCGTAAATGTGATAGGATGCGCCGCTCATTATTTGCAGGTTGGCAGACCATATCCTAAGCTTGCAGGCCGGTGAGGGCAAACAGGGCGAACAACACGAGAGTCAAATGCTCGCCCTGCTGGACAAATGGAGTGCCAATATTCGAGCGCATACACCAGCAGAAGACGCGGCTAAGCGCCCTGAAGACGCTCGCGTGGTTGTGCGTGTCCGTGCTATCTAAATTGCTACTTGCTCTGATGTGGTTTAGGTGCTTACGGGGGCCACCGGTTCGCTCGGCGCGCATATTCTGCATCAGCTCGTATCCTCGTCGTCTGTCCACAAGGTGATTTGTCTGTCCCGTGCTAGCTCCCACAAAGACTCGGAGCAACGCATTGCGGAATCGATGAAGGCGCGAAACCTCCCTCTGCCTGGTGCCAAGCTCGTGTCCTACGCCTCCAACGCAAATGCTCCCCTACTCGGGCTCAGCGAGGCAGAATACAACCAAATCCGGGACGAGGTGACCGACGTGATTCACGTACGTTGCCCGTCCCTTCGTCGGCCGCAAAAAGCCTCATGATAAAATCCCAGAATGCCTGGCCCGTTAACTTCGTTCTCAGCCTCGAAAGCTACGACGAGCACATCGGCGGCGCGGCGAACCTAATCAATCTCTGCCTCGCCTCTCCATATGCCGAGCCCGCCGCCTTCTTCTTCAGCTCGTCCATCAGCTGTCGCCAAGGATCGCCTGACGCGGAGTGTACCGAGGATTTCTCCGCCTCGCCCAGCACTGCTGCCGGGACTGGTTACGCTCGGAGCAAATGGGTCGTTGAGAAACTGTGCCAACGTGCTGCAGAAACGGCCGGCGTCCCTATCGGTGTTCTGCGCATTGGGCAAATGGTAGGGGACAGCATATCGTAAGCATGAAAACGTCAGCCTTCTCAATGCCATTCTCATTTTTGCATTAATAGTGGTATCTGGAACGAAACAGAAGGTATATACAGTACCTTTGCAGTACCTCACATGCTGACCCTTTTTCAGCTTGGCCGCTCATGTTCAAAGCCGCCAACACGTTCGGTGCACTACCCACTGTGTCCGAGGCGAGTCTTGTATTTTGGCTCCTAGCCGGCAGTCTCTTACGCGAAAAAATAGAACCCCTCATGGCTTCCTGTCGATTTTGCTGGTAAAGGCATTGCTGAGGTCGTCCTCACGCCGCATACCGCTAAATCTGCGGCTGTTTACCACATCGTTAATCCCAACGTCACCGCCAGCTGGGACGACATGCTACTCGGTCTCAAATCCGCGGGCCTCAAGTTCGACACCGTCAGCCCCACGGAATGGGTCAACCGATTAGCCAAATCCAATCCCGACGGTTTGAAAAACCCCACCATCAAGCTCCTTGTAAGCCAAGTTCTGTTTGTTTTCGCCCGCCCATATTGAGAAACAAACTTCAAACAGCCGTTCTTCCAAATGCGCTACGGCAAGGCCCATCGCAAGCCGATGGTGTTCCAAACCATCAAGACGGCCAAAGCGGCTCCTACCATTGGTGCGTCGCCATCAATCAGTCCCGATTTGGTCGGGAAGTGGGTTGCACACTGGCGTCAAACGGGATTTTTGGTTTAGAGTAGAATACCATGTATGTAATTTTTTGAAAACAAGATGTATTGTATCGCAGCGCATCAGGTCTAAGGCGGCTCCAATTTAATGAGATATTAATTTCGGCTTTACTTTTTTACTTTTGTGATGCGCCTGAAACGGGAAGCGGGAATTAATTTTGCGCTGGGGGCGTTCAGGTATCCGTACGGCCTCGCTTGCGACTCCGGTCGTCCTCGGAAGTAGCGCCGGGTTTCTCTGCGTCCTTGTCCTTGCCTTGGCCAACTACTTTCTGCACGACAGTCTCCCACATGGTGTCGTTGAGACCCTTGGCCTTGGCCAGCTGCTCCCGCAAGCGCACGACTTCCGTCTCGAGCTCGTTGACCTTGGATTGCAGAGAAACTGCATCCTGGCCGCCGGAGACCGCCGGCTGCACAAAGAAATTATGGTCGCGGAGAAGAGCCTCTGGCGTGTAGGCGTTTGCTTCGTCTATGTATACCTAGGTCGGCGTCAGCGAGGCGGAATGCAGCAATAGGCAAATGACTACTACGTTTTCTTGTACCGGCAATATCATGGTCACGTCGTGCGCCTCTCTGCTCTTCGCGTCGCGCATTCTCTGGAATGGCGCAACGTGTATGGGGGGGATTGCCTCGGCCGCGGACGCACCGGCGTGCATGCTCAGACTGACGTGGCCGATCAGATCTGGCGGCTTGAGCATCGTTGTGAGGTGGTTTATGGAGAGGCCTTTGTGCGTCGATATGCTGCGCAGAAGCTGGTGCGACGGGATGTCGTATATGTGGATGATGCCCGTTGACGTTCCCGCTAACAAGAGGGTAGACGTTAACGATATTGCTATTGATACGACGGGATCGCTGTGTAAGATTTGAGGAGGTGATATCAACCGTGGAAAGGGCGACGAACCCGACAGATATGAGTCGGCGTTTTTGCGCCTTTTGTTCATCTTCGCCAACGCGGATGATATCGGTGACGCCCGCTCCGCCGATTGCTTCCATGACGTGGCCGCCCGACTTGTCTTCCCGCTGGCGAAAGAGGTTCATCTGGTGGATGGAACCGTCTTTTGACGCGGCGAAAAACATGCGTTCCGTCAGATCCCATGCCAAACATGAAATCGGCTGAGGGAACTGAAATGTTGTCAGAAGCGATCGGGACGCGAGATCCCAAAGCTACAGCTGAATTCAGCATTTTGTGGGGCGCAGATATGAAAATGTTTACTTTAACAGAATGGTCCACGGACGAGGACAAGACGCGGCAATTTGGAAAGGGGCCGATTCCGCAGACGATGTCCGTCACGGGAAGAGTGTGGTCCGAGAGAACACAGTACGGTAGAGGGAGATCGCTGTGCATGTCGTCATCCAGTAATCTATGGATAAGAGTCAATTTCAGTCAGTGCACAGAGGCCGCCAAATTAACCTGGATACAGACCAGACGCTCACGCCAGAATCTTCGCTTCCCGACAACAGCGCAACGCCGTCATGGGTGAACTTTAAAACAGTGACCTGACGATAGTGTGCATCCCAGGAGTTGAATAGGATGCCCGATGAAACCTACACGGACTGTTAAAAACAACTCGGGCGTTGAATTTCTGTGCTTGCCTCCCAGAGATATATGCGGCCCTGCGACGTACCGCCCGCGCAGAAGTCGCCCGAGGGGTCTATTGCGATACAAGAGAGCTTTTCTGGCAAGACAATTTTTAAGCTGACTTGATCCTAAGCCAAATAAGTTGCTTGCGTCGAGAAAAAGTAGGCTTTAATAAACCTTTTGAAAGTTGTACACGTTCAAGATAGACTTGTCGTGCTGGGCGGCCAGCAAGATACCGCCGTGGCCATTCTGAGACTGGACGAGTGCGGTGCCGTGCGGTGCGGCATTCGTCTGTTTGAAAGATGCAAGGATGGAGCCCGTCTGGAGGTCGTGAATTGCTATTGAGCCCGGACCCGCCGTCGGTGTCGCGGCACACTGGACAACCTCGCGGAATGTTGCCATTTGCCTCGATGGTGCAGCGAAATTTCTAGACGCCGAGTCGCGTGACGAGTAAATAAATACCAATGCACAGCAATGAGAGGAATCAGTCGCGTGCGCAGTACTAAAGCAGCTCCAAAGCAGCTCAAAAGCCCTTGAACTCATACATTCACCTCCATGGCAGCCAACCAGTCCTTTTACGAAGTTCTGCAAGTCCCTAGAGACGCCAACCCCGACCAAAGTGCGTCTGAGCCCTTGCGCCACAGTAAATGTTTACTGACCTCTTCGCCGCTTAGTTCGCAAGGCATACAAGAAACAGGCGCTGCTGACCCACCCAGACAGACTTCCGGTTGGGCACACCCCAGCGGACAAGCGCGCAGCAGAGGAACAGTTCCGAAAGGTATGTGGGTCGTGTGGCTCGCGACAGCATGAGCTTGACTCTGGATTCTAGGTCAGCAACGCGTACGAGGTCCTCAAGGATCCTGAAAACAAGAGACTATACGATACGCATGGCGTATGGCCTCCTCCTACACCACCTGAGCAGCAGCAGCCGCACCACCCGTACTCCCGGCCACCATCTCATCGTCCATACCCCAGATCAAACCGCCACAATGCGCCATTCCCCGATCCATTTCAAAATTTCTTCACCGAGCCTTTCACTCTATTCGACAGCATGTTCAGCGACTATCGTCGTCGGCCATCACATCGCGACCACTTCAACCGTCGCGACCCTTTCGAAGCTATGTACAGGCTCCACGACATGCTGGCCGATTTAGAACGCGACATGTTCTCGTCGAGTCCATTCCCATCTACATTTCCTCCTCCTCCTCTCGTTGGATTCAATTCATCGCCCTTTGGCAACAGGGGCCAGATACGGTGGGCGCAAGAGAGCACCATGTTCACGTCCACCAATGGGGTTACCCAAAGCATCCACAAACGACGCGACTGGGACGTAAGTTGCAACTTAGCATTTTAGGACTGTAAACTCATCTCATTGAAGGGAAATGAACACGTAACGCGGACTTATCCTGACGGCCGAGAGGTTTACACTATCAACGGCGTCGAGCAGCCCTCTAATCGGGGATATCTGCCTCCATCGTCGCCGCCGCCACCCCCACGGAACATTGAACCGCCGCCGCCGCAGATGAACGCCCCCAGAGGCTATATATCGCCGCCGCCGTCATATCACGGCTCTCGCTCTCGCCATTCGAGTCACCCCGGCTACAACGACCACGGTAAGTGGCCTGCCTGCCTCCTTATTTTAACATTAAGCTCAAGCCGAACAGCCCCCAACGAGCATCGTCGCGACAGACGCTCTCAAGGTGAGTTTGGCGCATCTGCCCGTTATCTTGGCCCCAACAAGTTCCGTGCAGCCCCCGTCATACCTGCCGATCCAGGTGAGGCGTATGAGCCAATGATAGTAAGATACATGAGGCTAATCGCATTCTTTTAGGCCCGGTCATCCCTAACATGAATGCTCCACGTGCAGACAGGCCGCGAAGGTGGTGGCATGGTGGTAACGGCAGATAACTGAATTCGCCAACATGAGATCTTTACGATATCCAGGAAGATTCCGTTTCTATGTATTTTTCTTACATGTAGTCTACATCTCTAGCTTGCTGTCGTTCTGTATCTGCTGTCTGTATCATTGCTATGCGAATGTAAATTTGTTTTCTGCTGGACGCCACTCAAAACCGATGGATTCAGTGTCGGCCAAACGTACACTAAATTTCTGGGAAATAATTTCAGAAGCATCCACGTTTCTTGAAATGAACACCGACATGTCCCGAGAAAACAAGGGCATTTGCAGAACTGATATCAGATTGGACATGTACCCTAAATCATACAGACGATGGCCTGGAGGTATCGATGCGACAATAGTGCCGTCGTCCTCTGCATCCGGTATCGACACCTGTGGAATGCAGACGAAATGTGGGCTTGGATCACGTCCCTTCATCGTATCTATCGTTGTCGTGCCTCGAAACACGTCTCTTGCGCTCACAACAGCTATCGCCTAAAGCACACATGAGTATTCGGTAGCTAACTGATAACGGAGAAGCTCACTACGGCAAATATGGAGAACAGAAGTCCTACTGCGCAGATAGCGAAGAGCCGCAGATTGGGTTGCTCGACCAGGGGGATCTCGTCCTTCCTTTGCGCCTTGAGAATCCGAAACCCGAGCGCCATCCCAAAGATCGGGCGTCCCAACGGCCCGCCCACGAAAATCCAGGAACCGTACCAGTCCCACCATACTTGTCTAGCCCAGGCGTCTTGTTGAGAAACAGATAAGGCGAGAGACATATGCCGTGGCATAATGCGATAAAGCGGCGCGACAGAGACTGCATAGGCGGTCGGGACCACAAGCAGCATACAGAGGAACGCCTTCATGCGGGACTTGGTGACGCAGTTTCCTACCTAATGACGTTTGAACAGGCAGATGAGGATGGTTGAGGGAGGACGGCTACCCAGGGACAGTGGTGGTCAAATTCCATGCGACAGACGCCGCAGGTGGAGCAGTGGTGCGTTCGGGGCGGCTTCCATGCGCCGTTGCACTTTGCGCAAGTCCCGAGATCGCCGTCAAGGTTGATGCATTCGTAGGGCTCAGTGAGGTCGGTTTTATCGGGCAGCGGGTATCGCGGGACGTTGTGGGTGCGGCGGCCAAGGGTGAGGGAGGCGTATAGGACTGCCAGAAGAGCATCGAGGACCAGGACAGCGAGAATGTAGAGCCCTTGGCTCGGATTGGTTGGTTTAGTTCGAACAACACTTTAAACATACCTCCAGAAAGAGTTTCGCCGCGGTAACTGACAAGCCAGTGTACTGCTTTGCTTGTGAGGACGTTCAGATGGAGTGTCTGTAGTAGACCCACCGCCGATTTGGACTGTAGCGATGTACAAACTGTAACTGCGGGGGCGAACTTGGTTAGATTCTTGAAATGCGCCTCAGCCGCAAGAACACACGCGATTATTGCAAAAACAACAGTCTGGATCGCAAATTCTACAATGCGCGTCGCTTGGCGGTGTCGGTACGTTGACGTGCTAGCAGTGGCCATGGGTGGATTCAAGTCGGATTCAAGTTGGATTCAAGGAGGCGGATTGGCAATCAGACTGATTGCCGCCAATCAGGATTTCTAACTTTCCCAAAGCGGAACCAAACCGAAGTCTCGGTATAAAACCACCTCGCAGTATAGCTCGCGAGTCGCAGCTCGCTTCATTAATGCACCTCACTGTCATTGCCTTGACCAAATGCAGGGACATACGTGCCCGTGCCGCGCTGGATTCCTCAGCATAAATACTCGGTCTAAGAATCTGGTCAGAACTTTTGGTTCTCATCATGGGAATCGCGTTCGTCAGAGGCCTCCTGCTTCTCTTGCTCGCTCATGGCGACTTGGTCTCCAGCTATGATTTACACGCTCACACGGACAGCTACACCGGTCCGTACGCCGACGGTGGCTCATGGACTAAAGGGTTCGCAAAAGCAAAGAACTTGGTTGCCCAAATGGTACGTATAGAGCTACTCATTATTTTCTGATCCCGCTCATTTTATATGAACAGACTATCGAGGAAAAGGTGCCCTTTCGCGCTCCTCGGTGATGATGCGCGGTTATTCAACTACATACTCCAGGTCAACATCACGACTGGACAAAACGGGAAATGTGTTGGATCTACCGGAGAAGTTCCTCGACTGAAATTGGGCGCCCTTTGCTTGCAGGACGGGCCTGTTGGTGTTAGGCCCGCTCGCCGCGTCTCACAGTTCCCTGCGGGAATTACCACCATCGCTACATGGAACCGGGACCTTATTGCTCAGCGAGCAACCGCGCTGGGCCGTGAATTTTTCGACAAGGGCGTATGTGTACCTGAAACTCATTTCTATTCTGTATCTGACTCTTCTCCAGGTTAACATCTGGTAACTATTTGAATATCCTTGCAACAAACTGTGTATGCTGATTCCTCTGCAGGCTTGGGCCCGTTACTGGTGGTCCGCTCGGTCGCAGCCCTTGGATGGGTCGTATTTCAGAAGGTATGTTAGCATTTCACAGCATATTCGCTCAGACTAACGCGATTACTCAGGTTTCAGCCCGGACAGCTATCTTAATGGTGTCGCCTCGTATTTGAGTGTAAAGTACGCTCAGGAACAAGGCGTGCTTACCTGCGCAAAGCACTACTTCGCATATGAGCAGGAAGTCTTCCGCAATCCCTACAACCTCGTCGAAGAGTACTCCGTTTTCCCGCAACTGGAGCAAATGCCGATCTCCTCCAACTTGGACGATAAGACGGCGCACGAAGTGTATCTAGTGAGTAGCACATACAAGTCCCTTCTCGTTGATTAACCAAGAACGCAGTGGCCATTTGCTGAAGCTGTACGTGCTGGATCGGGGACTATCATGGTGAGCCGACCATTTACCCATCCTCCGCGTTGTGCCAATTGTTGCAGTGTTCATACAACCAAATCAACCAAACGACGAGCTGCGCCAACGACCATACTCTCAATCATCTGTTGAAGAAGGAGCTGGGATTCCAGGGCTCAGTCATCTCCGATTGGGGGGGCACCTGGGACTCTGCAGCGTCCGCTGTCGGTGGGCTTGATGTGTCCATGCCGGGGAAGGCATACTTTGGCATTTTAGGAAATTTCTACGGCGATGAACTTACGGCACTCGTGAAGAATAAAACAGTTTTGGAAGCGCGGCTTGATGATATGGTACGCGCTTTGGAAGCTAAGGTATCTGCGTGACACTGACCGTCGATCCAGGTCATTCGCACACTGACGCCGATCTTCCAATACCAAGACCTTGACAAGCACCCTAAGCCTAGCTTTGATGTGTGGGACCTCAGCGTGCCCACTAATAACGTCCGTCGGGACCACTACAAGATCATTCGCAAAATCGGCGAGGAAGCAATTACCCTCGTCAAGAACAACCGCAAGCTCGGCGGCGGCCTGCCTCTTCCTGCCCCCAGCTCCATGGCCTCCCTCGCAGTTATTGGCGAAGACGCTGGCGCTTCCCCTTACGGGGCCACCTCCTGTGGCGATGGCGGAACGGGGTGTCAGGTCGAGAATAACGGTACGCTGACTTCGAGCGGCGGTAGCTGGGCGTACCCACCGTACACGATCGATCCCCTCGCGGCTATTAACGCGTATGTCCGCATCGACGGCCCCGACATCAACCAGCACCTCGAGAACTGGGACCTCAAAGCCGCGGCCTTGCAAGCCAGCCGGTCGGAAACAGCCCTCGTGTTCGTGAATGCCTATGCGAAGGAGGGAAACGACCGACACAACCTCACGTCGTACTCCAACGGCGACGAGCTCATCAAGGCGGTTGCAGCTGTTAACAGAAACACCATCGTGGTGATGCACATCCCCGGCCCCGTTATCGTCGAGGCATGGATTGATCATCCCAACGTGCGTTGTGTTCGATACTGCGCTAATTAAATAGGCGCTGAAAATTGTATACAGGTCACCGCAGTCGTCATCGCACATCTTCCTGGGCAGGAAAGTGGCAATGCGCTCGTTCCTGTACTTTGGGGTGAGACCTCTCCGTCTGGAAAACTCCCTTACACTGTTGCGAAGAAGGAATCGGGTGAGTTTCTTCTGTCTTTGCGTTTCACGAGGTTTTTACATATTCTCCAGACTGGCCCCCTAATACCATCGTGCGCGACAAAGTGCTGGCGCCCCAGGCAAATTTCACGGAGAAGCTGCTCATAGACTACAAGGTGTGTTTACTGGCGGTGTTCCACCAACTTCCTTCTAACGATGCTCCCAAATTTAGTGGTTCGACGCTAAAAACATTGCTCCCCGTTGGGCCTTTGGATTTGGCATGAGTTACACAACCTTCAAGTTCGGCAACCTCGCTATCGAGGAGACCTTCAAGGCCGACAAGACTTCCATCCAGCCGACCGCCGAGTCGTTCGTTCAGTCCCACAAGGGCAACAGCATGTATGACATCTTGTATACCGTACGTTTCTCCGCGTTCTACTTGAGGCCAGACATTCATGTTCTTTAAACAGGCGTCTGTGAAGGTTACGAATACTGGGCCGGTTCGTGGTGCGGAGGTTCCGCAGCTGTATATCTCGGTGCGTCCTGGAATCCTATTCCTTTTCGATTACACCTCAACCGATCACCTTCAGTTCCCCAAGAACGAAAACCAGCCACCATATCTCCTGCGCGGGTTCGACAAGCTTGATCTCGCGCCGGGTAAATCAGAGACCGCCACCTTCGAGCTGACACGGAAGGACCTGTCTGTGTGGGATGTAATCGGCCAGCGGTGGGAGAGTGAGTCGTCTTTCTTTCTCTTCTTCTTTTACAGCATTCTAATGACCCTCAGTTCCTCAAGGCACATTTACGCTGTCGGTGGGAGCGTCAAGCCGCGACCTCCGCTCCGTGATCACGCACAAGTTCGCATAATATACCAGAACTCAAGCGCAGAAGCAGAAATGCACAACGTTATTCAGGCCACGGTAATAAGAATCGTAGCCACCCATCACACCCCTGTCTGTACTTGGTCGTCGGGACGCCGCCAGCTGAATACAGTCGCATCAAACACCGCCACTTCTTTGAGCTTTCTGTCATGTTTCACCACCTTGGAAGCGCCATATATCCTGCTCTCACCCCCACATTGTTTCATTGTAAAGTTGGATTGCTGCTACTCCTGATGATATCCGCATATACTCTCGGAGCCTAGTCTGTCGAACGTCGAATACTGCCGGAAGGAAGTGCTGTTCGTAATGACGGTCGCAAGACCCGGTCCTTGTCATTTGCCGGAAGCCATACGGCGCGATTAAATACTGTGACCCTGGGTAGAACATTTCCAACAGTTTTTCACCATGGGAATCGTTAGTATTCTCCTTCATCTCCTGCTCGCTTATCGCGACGCGATCTCGAGCAATGATTTATACGCGCGCGCGGACACCTACACCGGTCCGCTTGCTAAGGGTGGCTCATGGACTAAAGGGTTCGCAAAAGCGAAGGCCTTGGTTGCCCAAATGGTACGCACAGAACTGCTCATTATTGTCTGATCCCGCTCATTTTATATCCGCAGACTATAGAGGAAAAGGTGACCCTTCGCGTCAAGCGGTGATGCACGCCCTTATTCAATTACCCTAGGTCAACATAACATCTGGGTTCACCGGGAAATGCGTCGGATTCACCGGAGAGGTTCCTCGGCTGAAACTGGGTGCCCTTTGCTTGCAGGACGGGCCTGTTGGCGTTCGGCCTGCTCGCCGCGTTTCACAGTTCCCTGCTGGAATTACCACTGTTGCGACGTGGAACCGGGACCTTATTGCTCAACGAGCAACGGCGCTCGGCCACGAATTTTTTGACAAGGGGGTATGTGTACCTGGGCCTCATTTCCATTCTATATCTGACATTTCTCCAGGTTAACATCTGGTAAGCATTCGAGTATCCTTGCGACAACTTGTGTTGCTGATTCCTCTGCAGGCTTGGGCCCGTTACTGGTGGTCCGCTCGGTCGCAGTCCTTTCATGGGTCGCAATTGGGAAGGTGCGTTATTCTTTTGAAGCATGTTCACGCAAACCAACACGATTACCCAGGTTTCAGCCCGGACAGCTATCTGAATGGTGTTGCCTCATATTTGACTGTAAAGCACTCTCAGGAACAAGGTGTTGTTACCTGCGCAAAGCACTACATCGCCTATGAGCAGTCCGTTGATCTGTTGATGGAGGTTATTATTCTTACTTCTTTCCTTTAGAGAAGTCTTCCGCAATCCCTACAACTACACCGAAGAGTACTCCGTTTTCCCTCCACTAGAGCAAACACCGATCTCCTCCAACTTTGACGACAAGACGGCACACGAAGTGTATCTGGTGGGTGGCCCACATAATTCCCTTCTCGTTGATTAACCAAGCATGCAGTGGTCGTTTGCCGAAGCCGTACGCGCTGGATCTGGGGCCATCATGGTGGGCCCCGACCGTCTATCCATCATCCGCGTTGACCCAATCGTTGCAGTGTTCCTACAACCAAATCAACCAAACGACGAGCTGCGCCGACGACCACACGCTCAACAACCTGTTGAAGAGGGAGCTTGGATTCCAGGGCACAGTTATCTCTGACTGGGGAGCTACTTGGAACACTGCAGAGTCTGCTGTAGGTGGGCTCGATGTCTCCATGCCTGGTACGGCACTCAACGGCGTTTTTGGAAACTTCTACGGCGATGAATTGACCGCGCTTGTGAAGAATAAAACAGTTTCAGAGGCGCGCCTTGACGATATGGTCGGTGCCCCCACTTAGGGAGTTTAAGTTTTCACTATACTGACTATCTATCCAGGTCATTCGCACACTGACCCCGATCTTCCAACACCAAGACCTTGAAAAGTATCCCCAGCCTCGCTTTGACGTGCGCGACCTTACCTTACCCACCAACAACGTCCGTCGGGACCACTATAAGATCATTCGTAAAATCGGCGAGGAAGCAATCACCCTGGTAAAGAACAACCGCAAGCACGGCGGCGGCCTGCCTCTTCCTGCCCCCAGCTCCATGGCCTCCCTCGCAGTTATTGGCGAAGACGCTGGCGCGTCTCCTTACGGGGCCACCTCCTGCGGCAATTTCGGAACGAACTGCCAGATCGAGAATAACGGCACGATGACTACGGGGGGCGGCAGTGGCTGGGCGTACCCACCCTACACGATCGATCCCCTCGCGGCGATTAACGCGTACGTCCGCATCGATGGCCCCGACATTAACCAGCATCTCGAGAACTGGGACTTCGAAGCGGCGGCCCTGCAAGCCAGCCGGTCGGAGACTGCCCTCGTGTTCGTGAATGCCTATGCGACGGAGGGAAATGACCGCCACAACCTCACATCGTACTCCAACGGCGATGAGCTCATCAAGGCGGTTGCAGCGGTCAACAAAAACACGATCGTGGTGATGCACATCCCCGGCCCCGTTATCGTCGAGGCATGGATTGACCATCCCAATGTGCGTTGTGTTCGATGCTGCGTTGATTAAATAGGCGTTGAAAATTGTATACAGGTCACCGCAGTCGTCATCGCACATCTTCCTGGGCAGGAAAGTGGCAATGCGCTCGTCCCTGTACTTTGGGGTGAGACCTCTCCGTCTGGTAAACTCCCTTACACTATTGCGAAGAAGGAATCGGGTGAGTTTCTTCTGTCTTTGCGTTTCACGAGGTTTTTACATATTCTCCAGACTGGCCCCCTAATACCATCGTGCGCGACAAAGTGCTGGCGCCCCAGGCAAATTTCACGGAAAAGCTGCTCGTAGACTATAAGGTGTGTTTACTAGCGGTGTTCCACCAACTTCCTTCTAACGACGCCCCCAAATTTAGTGGTTCGACGCTAAAAACATTGCTCCCCGTTGGGCCTTTGGATTTGGCATGAGTTACACAACCTTCAAGTTCGGCAACCTCGCTATCAAGGAGACCTTCAAGGCCGACAAGACCTCCATTCAGCCGACCGCCGAGTCGTTCGTTCAGTCCCACAAGGGCAACAGCATGTATGACATCTTGTATACCGTACGTTACTTCTCGTTCTGCTTGAGGCCTGACGTTCATGTTTTTTAAACAGGCGTCTGTGAAGGTTACGAATACTGGGCCGGTTCGTGGTGCGGAGGTTCCGCAGCTGTATATATCGGTGCGTCCTGGAATCCTATTCCTTTTCGATTACACCTCAACCGATCACCGTCAGTTCCCCAAGAGCGAAAACCAGCCACCATATCTCCTGCGCGGGTTCGACAAGCTTGATCTCGCGCCGGGTAAATCAGAAACCGCCACCTTCGAGCTGACACGGAAGGATCTGTCTGTGTGGGATATAATCGGCCAGCGGTGGGAGAGTCAGTCGTTTTCTTCCTCTTCTTCTTCTTTACAACATTCTAATGACCCTCAGTTCCTCAAGGCACGTTTACGCTGTCGGTGGGAGCGTCAAGCCGCGACCTCCGCTCCGTGATCACGCACAAGTTCGCATAATACACCAGAACTCAAGCGCAGAAGCACAAATGCACAATGTTATTCAGGCCATGGTAATAAGAATCATAGCTAGCCATCATATCCCTGTCTGTACTTGGTCGTCAGGCGCCGCCAGAAACTTGTCGCTAAATACAGTAATCGTATGTTTGATGCGATCAGAACATCGCCACTTCTTTGAGCTTTCTGTCACCTTGGAAGCGCTATGTATCTTGCTCTCACCCCCACTGTTTCATTGCAAAATTGGATTGCTGCTACTGCTGATGATATCCGCACTCTCTGAGCCTAGCCTGTCGAACCGGAAGGAAGTGCTGAGGATAAATGATCTTCCTAGAGGCCAATTCAAGGCAAATTACAGCCGCGCTCAGTCGTAATGGCGGGGCCCCGCAAGATCACCTGCCCGCCCACCTGAGGTTTAGACATCGATGCGCGTCCCTGTCATTTGCCGGAAGCCATACGGCGCGATTAAATACTGTGACCCTGGGTAGAACATTTGCAACAGTTTCTCACCATGGGAATCGTTAGCGTTCTCCTTCATCTCCTGCTCGCTCATCACGACGTGGTCTCAAGCAATGATCTATACGCGCGCGCGGACACCTACACCGGTCCGTTTGCTAAGGGTGGCTCATGGACCAAAGGGTTCGCAAAAGCGAAGGCCTTGGTTGCCCAAATGGTACGCACAGAACTGCTCATTATTGTCCGATCCCGCTCATTTTATATCCGCAGACTATAGAGGAAAAGGTGACCCTTCGCGTTAAGCGGTGATGCACGCCCTTATTCAACTACCCTAGGTCAACATCACGACTGGGTTCACCGGGAAATGCGTCGGATTCACCGGAGAGGTTCCTCGGTTGAAACTGGGCGCCCTTTGCTTGCAGGACGGGCCTGTTGGCGTTCGGCCTGCTCGCCGCGTCTCACAATTCCCTGCTGGAATTACCACTGTTGCGACGTGGAACCGGGACCTTATTGCTCAACGAGCAACGGCGCTCGGCCACGAATTTTTTGACAAGGGGGTATGTGTACCTGGGCCTCATTTCCATTCTATATCTGACATTTCTCCAGGTCAACATCTGGTAAGCATTCGAATACTTGCGACCGCTTGTGTATGCTGATGCCTCTACAGGCTTGGGCCCGTTACTGGTGGTCCGCTCGGTCGCAGTCCCTTCATGGGTCGCAATTGGGAAGGTGCGTTATTCTTTTGAAGCATGTTCACGCAAACCAACACGATTACCCAGGTTTCAGCCCGGACAGCTATCTGAATGGTGTTGCCTCATATTTGACTGTAAAGCACTCTCAGGAACAAGGTGTTGTTACCTGCGCAAAGCACTACATCGCCTATGAGCAGTCCGTTGATCTGTTGATGGAAGTTATTATTCTTACTTCTTTTCTTCAGAGAAGTCTTCCGCAATCCCTACAATCTCACCGAAGAATACTCCGTTTTCCCTCCACTAGAGCAAACACCGATCTCCTCCAACTTTGACGACAAGACGGCACACGAAGTGTATCTGGTGGGTGGCCCACATAATTCCCTTCTCGTTGATTAACCAAGAATGCAGTGGTCGTTTGCTGAAGCCGTACGCGCTGGATCTGGGGCCATCATGGTGGGCTCCGACCGTCTATCCATCATCCGCGTTGACCCAATCGTTGCAGTGTTCCTACAACCAAATCAACCAAACGACGAGCTGCGCCGACGACCACACGCTCAACAACCTGTTGAAGAGGGAGCTTGGATTCCAGGGCGCAGTTATCTCTGACTGGGGAGGCACTTGGGACACTGCAGAGTCTGCTGTAGGTGGGCTCGATGTCTCCATGCCTGGTACGGCATTCAACGGCCTTTTTGGAAACTTTTACGGCGACGAATTGACCGCGCTTGTGAAGAATGAAACAGTTTCGGAGGCGCGCCTTGATGATATGGTTGGTGCCCGCTTAGGGAGTTTAAGTTTTTCACTATACTGACTATCTATCCAGGTCATTCGCACACTGACCCCGATCTTCCAACACCAAGACCTTGAAAAGTATCCCCAGCCTCGCTTTGACGTGCGCGACCTTACCTTACCCACCAACAACGTCCGTCGGGACCACTATAAGATCATTCGTAAAATCGGCGAGGAAGCAATCACCCTGGTAAAGAACAACCGCAAGCTCGGCGGCGGATTGCCTCTTCCTGCCCCCAGCTCCATGGCCTCCCTTGCAGTTATTGGCGAAGACGCTGGCGCGTCTCCTTACGGGGCCACCTCCTGCGGCGATGGCGGAACGAACTGCCAGATCGAGAATAACGGCACGATGACTACGGGGGGCGGCAGTGGCTGGGCGTACCCACCGTACACGATCGATCCCCTCGCGGCGATTAACGCGCACGTCCGCATCGATGGCCCCGACATTAACCAGCATCTCGAGAACTGGGACCTCGAAGCGGCGGCCCTGCAAGCCAGCCGGTCGGAGACTGCCCTCGTGTTCGTGAATGCCTATGCGAGGGAGGGCAATGACCGCCGCAACCTCACGTTGTTCTCCAACGGCGACGAGCTCATCAAGGCGGTCGCCGCCGTGAACAACAATACGATCGTGGTGATGCACATCGCCGGGCCCGTCGTCGTCGAGGCATGGATTGACCATCCCAACGTGCGTTGTGTTCGATTAATGCGCTAATTAAATAGGCACTGAACTTTGTCTATGTACAGGTCACCGCGGTCGTCATCGCACATCTTCCTGGGCAGGAAAGCGGCAATGCACTCGTTCCTGTGCTTTGGGGCGAGACCTCTCCGTCTGGGAAACTCCCTTACACTGTTGCAAAGAAGGAATCGGGTGGGTTTCTATTCATGCTGCTCATACCGTCTTTGAAGACCTTCTTAGACTGGCCTCCTAACGGCATCGTACGCGACAAAGTGCTGGCGCCTCAGGCAAATTTCACGGAGAAGCTGCTTATAGACTACAAGGTGTGTTTAGTGGCGTCGTTCCACCAACCTGTGCCAATGACGTCTCCAGTGGTTCGACGCCAAAAACATTGCTCCCCGTTGGGCCTTTGGATTTGGCATGAGTTACACAACGTTTAAATTTGGCGAACTGGGTGTAGCAGAGACCTTCAAGGCCGACAAGACCTCCATTCAGCCGACCGCCGAGTCGTTCGTTCGGTCCCACAAGGGAAGTAGCATGTATGACGTCTTGTACACTGTACGTCTTTTCTCGTTCGATTTGAGGCCTGAAAGTCATGTTCTTTAAACAGGCCTCTGTGAAGGTCACGAACACTGGGTCAGTTCGTGGTGCGGAGGTTCCGCAGCTGTATATCTCGGTGCGTCTTGTAACTCTATTCCTTTTCGATTACATTCCACTGATCAATCACCTTCAGTTCCCCAAGAGCGAAAACCAGCCGCCATATCTCCTGCGCGGGTTCGACAAGCTTGATCTCGCGCCGGGCAAATCAGAGACCGCCACCTTCGAGCTTACACGGAAGGACCTATCTGTGTGGGATATAATCAGCCAACGGTGGGAGAGTGAGTCGTTTTTCTTCTACTACTACAGCATTCTGATGACCCGCAGTTCCTCAAGGCACATTTACACTGTCGGTGGGAGCGTCAAGCCGCGACCTCCGCTCCGTCATCACACACAAGTTCGCATAATACACCCAAGTCGCAGAAGCAAAAGGCGCAACGTTTATCAGGCACTTGTAATGGGAAGAATAGCTGCAATAAATACCCATCTCACCGTGCTCCTGTCTGAGCTTGATCCTCGGGCGCCGCGTGAAACTTGAAGCTTGGATTCGGAAATGAAGTACCGAGTCGCCGACCATAATTGTTCCTTACAACCCGATTTACAAATCAGTGCGCCCTGGAATATGTATGTGCCATCCGATCCTGATATCCAGTCTGTTGCGCCTACCAGGGCACAAGCCTGAGGTAACGTTAAGTTTGTTATGAACTCTTTCTTGGTCCTAATTTCCAGTCCGTTGCGCATACACATGAATGCGCCTATGTCCCAAGTGGACCTTGAATATCTAGTACGATTAATTTACACTTTCCATTCCCCCAATGCGGTCAGAACTAAATGATCAACAGTCAATGCAGGTAGAGCTTCGAGAGGAGGACGACATACGAACACTGGTCCCAGAACGCACAAGAGAATACTAAAATGGTATCAGCTGGAGCAAGTGCGACAATATCGAATACGCACACTGAATTTCGCCCCAGACAAATAGAGCATATCGCCGTGGACGAGCGTAATAATGAGGGGTGTAGTCTTCATGCGCTTTGAAGAGCTATCAACATTGACTGGTTTGAGCTCAGAGGCAGATTCAGGTGTAACGAGCGTCATTTCCTCAAGGCTGTCGTCCTGCTCAATTTTGACGGCTTGGTTCCCAGTATTGAATCTATTGCGGTCCGTCTCTCTAACGTTATCGAAGCTGAAGCTTGACGGTGGCGGAAATATCTTCAAGGAACACTCGTGGCCCAAACACATCAGCACTGCACACTGTCTTCCAGGCAGATCTAAAACGTTGGCACCCTTGAAAATAGAGTGTTGAGACCATCGTCAACATATAGTAGACTTTCCTTACCCGGTAAGAACCACTGTCGACCCAACCCTTGATGGATAACCGCTCAAAGCAGATATCGCCATCTCCCCGGGTGATGTAGGTCTTCGTATGCCCGTCGAGGACCGCACGAGCGCGTGTGAGACATTCGGGCAACTGGATCTGTTGTAGGCTACTCTCATGGTTGAAATAAGGCGCTGCAGATAAATTTAGTTTCGCTCATAGGTTCCGCTGAACAAGAAACAGACCATCCTTGTTGTCTCTGACCAACTCGCAACCACTCTGTATGTTATCTAGAAGCTCTGTTGCCTCGACCTGTAGCGAAGGAGCGTTACAGGTGAAGATGTGCCGTGCTGACACTTCTTGTTGTGGCGCCTGTCCCGCCGCGCTAGCACTCAGGCAATACCGCAAAACCAGCATCCCGTCAGGCCACGTTGTAACCGTCGGTTCGTCGACACCAAAAGGAAGAGTGTTGTTCGGTAAGTAAATGGGCAGCGTCTGGTGTGGGTTTCGGATAGAATCCAAAGGGACAGAATACCCACCCTCGCCCCAGGCAGTCTTGCCTTTTGAAGTGCAAGCGGAGCTGGTACACCGTCGGTGTCGCATCATGATGACCCTATTGAGCTTCCCACAGGTCGTGCAGTACCACCCTTTTTGCCCTTCCGCGGCTTGTCCCGGGCCAAACCCAAACTCAGAACTGTCGTAGTGCGGGACGAGCAGGTGGAGGGGTAGGATGGAAGGACAGCGAGCGGCGATAGGGTTATTTCTGAAAGCATAATTGTGACTTTGAGCGCGGAGACGCATGAAACGGGGCGTAGAAGTGTCGTTGTCGTCCGAGGGAGGATTGAAGGTCGACTGAATATCATCGTGGGCCCCAGATGAAGGACGCCACCACGGACGCGCAAGGTCCTTCGAGAGAAGGTCCAACTCCTCTTCACCCCCAGAGCCCCACTGAAGTTTGAATCGCCACTCGACCCGCCCGTGTGTGCTGGAAGGATCAGAGGCAGCGGCGTCCCGAAATTCCTGTACCCATCACTTCGATCAGCATAGACACGGAATCAAAAAAAAAAGCAGTGACATCACCTGAACGCTGACAATTGTGTGAAAGCCCATGTGCGCCAAGCCCACCTCGGTTGGGAGGTCTTGAACCCAATTCGCCTTGATGCATGCACGGGATGCGATGCACAGAACGGGTGTACCATGAATGTAAGCATCGACGAGTACCTGTACCTCCCGTGGAAGTGGAAGAGAATCCAAGCCGCGCGCCTGTGTGGAGATGCTACTAGTAGGAGGTGGGATGGAAGGCGTTGGCGGCGTTGGCAGCATCGGCGCTGGAGTGCGCTCATTTGGTATACACTTGTAAGCCGGATATCCCTGAGGTTCTGGGTATGCCTGAGGCGCCGGATAACCCTGAGGCGGCGGCGGAGCGGGAACGGGGATCGCACGCGGCGGGGGCTTTGTAGGCCAGAGGTCCATCATGGAGAGGAATTGGTGTTGCGGCTGCATCCGAACACACATATGCACCCAGTTGTTTGGCGACGGCACGGCCATTTCGTGTGCGGAGTAGCAAGTAGGTGGTCGGCAAGTAGGTGGTCGGTAGTTTGTAGGCCAGAGGTCAATGAGGTCAAGCATGGATGGAGATTCCGGCTGCATGCCGCGCGTCATATCCGTGTAGTTGTTTACCGGTGGTATGGGCTCAGTGAACAGCTCCGTATACCAGGGTAAAGATGGTCTTTCTCTGAAAGATGGCGAAATGTATTTGTCTTGAGCATATTGGGGTATGAATGAAGCTGGTCCGCTTTCAAAGGGCCCGAAACCGACTATTCTGTTGTTAACAGGACGATGGAAAACTTGTGACGTGGAGGGATCAGTTTTTGTGGGGTATTCATCGGAAATCCAAGCGTTGGGTAATCGCCATGGAGGGCGGCGGCGAAACTGGAGAGAGCTTATTGCAGTACGTGATGGATACAAACCGGAGGAAGGTGCAGGAGACGCAGCATTATAATATTTTTGAGAATGGTGAGGCTGGTAACTTGGCGTAACTACTGGCTTCCCGACTGAAGGCGAACTTGCCACCGGGGCATTTGCTTCAAGAGTGAAATCCCTAACACTGCAAAACGGACTCAATTTCCAGACGATAGAGAGAAAGAGATGTTACAGACATGGTAATGTTCATACCGACATAGTTCTCTTGAGAGCAGTCCGCAACGCCCATGGTACTTGAATGCTCAAGAAAAACAACAGGGGTCTCGCAACTTTCCCAGGTAATCCCGTTGACCGACTTTGCCAATTCTGGAAATATTGCAAATAGTTCTTCTTTACTCTGTAAAAAGCGTCAACGAAATAGACAAGAAGGCCACACATTATCTCACACTAGACCATTGGCGGGGCTTCACCTGCTGGGCGCGACCAATACGAGGAGGTAGACTGTCTGTCTCGGTCTCAACCACAGTCCACTTGATGGGCGACACAGGGATGGGGGTAGTTTCTGCAAGTGTGAGTTTGATTTGATTCTTTGCAAGTAGAGGGGGTTCACCAACTTTTCGCGTTTCTCCTGGGTCTCTTGGCAACAGCGGGAAGGGTCTCCTCCGACTTGACATTCTTCCGTGGGCTTCTAGCGGGCTTTTTAGGCGGCGCGTTTTGGATAGAATTCGGAGGGGGTATCGGCAGTCGTTCAGCAGGTGTTCCGAGTTCCATGCGGACGGAGACGGCTTCCTCGAAAGGTGTTCGCGACTGTTCCGCGACAGGAGGGAGGATCTCATCCGACGTGACAGCCTTCCGCGATCGACGAACAGGTCTTTTGGGCGGCTGGTCTGGATTGTTTTTCGGTGCTGGCAGTCGTCCAAGAGGACTTTCGCGTGACATATGAGCTGAGGCAGCGCCGCCAAAAGTTTTTTGCGACGGGCCCGGCGTCGTGGGGTTCCAGGCAATGGCGGGAAGGATCTCATCCGACTTGATAATCTCCCGGGTTGTTTGCGAAGGGACAGATATCGGCAGTGGTCCTACGGGTGTCGTGTGGGCTGCGACATCTTCCTCCAAAACTCTGCGCGGCTTTCTCGGCGTCGTGGGGTTCCAGACAGATCCAGACAGAGACTCTCCTCGCGTGCCGGGTATCGCAGGCATAAACTGTGGTCCTATGCTTTGACCGGAAGCGCGTAAGGACGTGTCTGAATTATTCGGAACACCATTGCTTCCCGTTCGCGGCAGGAGGTTCGCGGAACTAGCATGGACGAGACTAGGTCCATCTTGTGCGCTAGACTGTGGTTCTACGCCCGCTGCAAGCCGAGCGCGTTTTCGAGGACGGATTTCGAGGACCGGCGAACGCGCTCCACTGGAATGAATGTCAGAGCCATTCTGCTGTCCTAGAGCTGTGGTGGACCGGGAGCGTTTTTGGGCGACCGGCAATCCCGTCCCATCAGTGTCGACGATACGAGAACCATCTTGGGCGCGAAACGGCGACACGTCAGCTACAGCCCGAGTGCGTCTCCGAAGCAAGGCTTCAGGGTTGGACAGCCCAGTCCCGTTAGGATACGCGCTCGACGGCAGCTCTGTGTGCGCCGTAAATCGAGTGCGTTTTCGTTCAACATCCACTAATTGGATCCCATTAATATAGATGCCAGGAACACCGTTGGTCTTTGGCTGCGATGCGCCGGCTGCAGACCGAGTGTGTTTCCGGTGAAAGGATTCGGGGTCACTAAGATGTGTCGCTGTAGATCGTGTGCGTTGTCGAGGAGAGACTCCTGCGGTCAACGACGACTCGCCGGCTCCATTGGTACGAGAACCATTTCGAGTGCTTTGATTCTGTTCGACAGCCGCGATGGACCGAGTGCTTTTTCGAGAAGCCTCTGGTAGACCAGCGGTGCCGCGCCTGGTAGACTCCGCCATTGCACAGGCAGGTCTATTTGGTGGTTTCGTGGGGGGTGTGCATTGCTGGCAAGAGCAGTGACAGATACTGCACAGAGCTGTCGACCTGTTCCAGAAGATCAAAACTGCAGGCAAATTGGCGCGAGAAGGCCTAACACGCACATACACGGCGACATGAGCCACTACGACGACTACGTCCACTACTTGAGCGACATCGTACCCCAAAATCTCAAACTTCCCTTTACTGCAAGTCCGATTCCGAATTTGACATTGTACTGTGGCGTCAGCTAGTCTCCAATTCGAACAGGAGGCTCAAATTCGACATGCCAAGAATCCTGTGTTTGTCGGCGTATGACCGACATCTTGCGTGCCGCATCTAAAGTACTCGGGCATACTCCGTGGACCGTCTCTAGGTTCTAACTTGAATTCGTTCATCTCGGGGTCCGGTCCTTGCCCGTCCTGATGGTCGTCCGGCAGCATTTTCCGTTTCTACCAAAGTCCAACGCTATTTCTGATTGCCCTCTCATCAACACCGCTCTGTGCCTCTGAAGAGACCTTATTGGTTACATGTAGCTATATATGTCGTGAACCGTAGGAAAAAGAGACCGATTATGATCTATGACATCCTATATTGCCAGAGCAATGCCAGAGTGTAGTTTTTGAAGCAGACGTGCCCAAGCAACAGACCGCAGTACATGCTACTGTATAATAAAGAGATCTATGTTCCTGATGCATGTGTGCCTCCACGACGACCAACTTACACCGCCAGTATTACATTTGCCGAACACGTGACATTTTATATCCTTCACCATGGACCACGGTCAACAAGACCGCAACATATCTGAGTGGGACGAATACGACGTCCATACATGGCTATCTTCTCTCGGTTTCTCCCAATACGAGGCTCAAATAAAGGGTCTGTGCTTCACCCTCGATCGCTGGCATTGCTCATGTTTCCGCAGAACATGGTATAACTGGCGACATTCTCTGCATGATGAATGCAGACGCCCTCAAGAGCGTCGGCGTGTCCACAATCGGACAGCGCCTGGCCATCCTCAAGGCCGTCTATCTCGTTAAAGTAGCACACAACATTCCCCTGGAGGCGGACGACTATGTTCCTCCATGTCAGTTATCTTGTCCACTGCTCCCCCATCTCCCCTGACCCCAGACTATAGCGGAAGCTTCAGAGAGGCTAGAAGGCCTCACTGTGGACAAGCTGCATGTGATGATCAAGGATCAGAGTGCGTAATGACTGCTCGTTTTTTTCGGGCCCTAATCATGGTGTGCAGACACCCGTTTGCACCACCTGGAGGAGGAGAATCGACATTTAAACCACACCCTACAGCTGTTCGTTGACGACTTCAATGCCCTCCGAAGCTCCTTGAGCGGCCGATCAGTACGCCTGACCCTACTTTATCCGAGTGGTCCGCTGACCCCGCCTTGCTTAGGACGAGGCTCCATCCTCAAACCCTTCACTGCGACGCCAGCCGTCGTTCAAATGGGCGCAATACGTCAAGCCCGCAAAATCCCCGACGAAAGCCGACATCGACTCCCCGCATCCGTCCCCGCAGCAGCTTGAGCACGACCTCTCTTATTCGCGTTCGGGCCTGTCACACTCGACATCGTCATCGGCGCTCCCCGAGAAATCACGCTCTGGCCAGCCTTCAGACTCCCCGAGTCTCGGGAACGCGCCGCCCAAGGCAACCCGGACTGACAGCGGCTCTGATACTCTCAAGAGCTTCAAGGTCAGCCTGGAAGACCCGACCTGGAAAGTCCTTCCTGCGGCCCTCAAGAAATACCGTATCAACAATGATAATTGGGAAAATTATGCAATGTTCATATGTTATGGGTCGACTGGTATGTCTCATCGGTAGCCCTTTTTCATCTCATAATATTTCATGCACAGGCAACCGAATTGAACGCTGTCTGAGCTACGACGAAAAACCGCTTCTCCTGTTCCAAAAGCTAAAAGACGCGAAAAAGAACCCCGTCTTCATGCTCAAGCACATCAAGGACATTCGCTCGCCCATTGCCGTAGCGCAGCAAAAACATGCCGCCCGCAAGGCGTCGTCGGTCATTACCAATGGCTCTGCCATGACGTCGAGTGCGACCCTAGGGCATTCCGCCAAGACACCATCCACGAGTCGCTCCAACCGGCCACCACGACTCGAGGTGGACTTGAGCGCAAGTGCCCCTTCGATTACGACCGCCGTGAGTCCCGCGCCGGGGTGGCCGGAACTGATGTCGCCTTCGGCGGAGCGTGACGAGCCGCTGATGGGGTCGGGGTCAGGGGCGCAACATCTGTCGACTAGCACGACGATGTCGGGGACAACTCTCGCTGCCGGCTCAAATTCGGGCCATGATCAATTACGGCGGGGGACGGACCCGAGCGAGGTGACGCCGGGCAGTTCGCGTGAGATGCCACCCATGTCATCATCGGGCGTTTCGTATGCGGTGGCAATATACCCCTACATGGCGGAACAGGAGGACGAGTTTGATGTGGTTGTGTCAGTTTAATTGTTTCTTTTGCAGCCGTTACTCGTTTAACATATTGGACGTGCAGAGGAGACACCTTCATTATTTTGTCACGCGCGCGAGGCTGGTGGGTCGTGCAACGGGACCCGACAGGCTCAGGGGTCGTCGACACGGACATTGTCAAGCAAGGCTGGGTGCCTGCTGGCTGCCTGCTCGAGACGAATGTGCCTGTCGCTTCCGCAATTGCAGAGGCTACCGCGGCCAAGGGCAGCGACGCCGCTAAATCGGATTCACCACCAGGATCTCCGGTCTCCAAGACCCCTATACTGCCGCTGAGCATCATCTCGACGAGTTTCCCCGGCATTGCGCTGATGGATTACAAAAAGAAAGGTGAGGAGGAGCTGGACCTGGTCAAGGATGATGCGCTGCGGGTGTTTAAGCGGTATAATCACTGGTCATATGTGCGTGTGCCTTGCACTCTGAGGCTGTCAATTAATGTGTGCGCTTTCCAGGCTGTCAAGGAGGAAGGCGGTGATCGCGGATGGGTGCCTGTACGTCGCTCGACACCCTTTTTTTGTCAATTTCCTGACCTTGAAAATGTAGTCATGGTTTATCGGTAAGGTCGCAACCGGGGGCATTCCACCGACGCCGAGCACGAGTGTACCGCCGCCACTCACCTCCTCCATGGACGACCCGAATACCGCGCAGGTCTCACCGATGTCGTCAGCATTCCCATCCGTCCAGTCGTCCCGCTAGGTCGCAGTAAATTAATCACCTAACTGGGGATTTAATCCTACGCCTCCGACCATGTCGTTCGTTATCTGACAGCGCATGGAGAAGCACTCGCTACTTCTCCCCCCCACATAACCCCATCCGCTTCGTTCGTTCGCCATACGATTCGCACTGCGCATACACCACCTCAATGCAGCCGACCGAGTCGCTGCCTGCGCACCCAACCCGATTTATTTACCCCGGGCATTAATATTGCGTGTTAATTTCTTCGTGTATGAGCTCACATCTACTTACCCCTTGGTTGTTCTTATGCGCTTTGCTTTATCGTATGTATATAGTTTGACTTGACATCGCTCTCATGTGTACAATAATCTACATACGCATATCAAATTCATTCTACTGTTATTGGGCGGGGATGTGTTCAGGACGCTCGGATTGCAGCATGCTTCGTTCTCGCTGCTTCTGCCTTCGAAAAGCATTTGATATTACATATCTCACGGTTGTCTTCTTTCCACAACTTGGAAAGTTGGAATAGTTTGCAGGCCCAGGAATGGTCTTTCCTTTCATTGCAGCATTCATAAGCCCAATGCTTTGGGCCACTGTATCGGAATATTTGCTGGCAGGCTCCGGAACGTATAGCTCGATGATCCGTCGAGTTTGGCAGTGGAAGGAACCAACGCGAGCTCGATTCCCACTGTTTGCCAGCTGGCGCGTGCGCCTTCCTTTTCAGGATGCAAGGTGTATCTCCGGACCAAGACGAAAGTCACACTTCATGCTGTTCAAGCGAGACGGACTCAGGGCAGCACGGCGAAATATCCCGCCAAGTCAGGGTCGGGACGCCTTTACCATGCTGCTATGGACTGCTGATCGTGGAATCAATCTCCTTCTGAAGACTCTGCCATCATCTGGACGCCGGGCGGCCAAGTAGTAACATTCTTCCACCTTAAAAGCCATGGGTTCCTGCCTGCCGTTTTCCCATCGAGGCTACGTGGACTATGGCTATCCTACATTCGAACGCGACCGCAGGGCATCGCGTCGCTGTCTACTACCAAACACAGTACGACAACAGCCTTGCACCCAACTCTCCGTTCGGCCACTATGTCTCGCCTTTACCCTTGATTGCCGTTATCAGCCAGTAAGCTACAGAGCCCTTTTCAGGGTACAAACACTGATTCCATCCTAGTCTGTGAGTGAAGTAGCAAATTTCTGTGCCCCCTTTAATTTCTTCAAGATTGCTCGCTGCTTTCCACATCAATTTTGACGACGTATCTGTGCACTTGAATGATTTTGTACCCGAAGCACCCTTCTTCGATCATATGTGGTCCGATATCGCAATCATGCAGCATCAAGGCATCAAGGTAATAGGGATGCTTGGAGGTGCAGCACCCGGAACATAGTCAGTGGCTCAAATGAATGACATTTGAATTATTCTCACCTTCCATCAGCGACCCATGCTTGAAACCGGAGAATTTCGACAAATACTATCCAGTATTGGCGCACTACGTCAGAAAGTCGGTCCTTTCACTCCGGGGGTGACGAATATCATTAACCTCCGTGTTTCGCTGCAGGTATAAACTCGATGGGTTGGATCTGGACGTGGAGGAGGATATGCCCATCGAAGATATAGTTCACCTAATCAATCGGCTTAAAAAGTATGCATTAATTTTCAACTTGGTTCCGAATGAGCTTATTTAGTATTGTCTGCAGGGATTTCGGCCGCAACTTCATCATAACCCTCGCACCAGTAGCAAGCGCGTTGATAGAAGAGGCTAACCTTTCTGGATGTAATTCAACCATTTACTTTACGTTCACGGTGCACTCAATTTTTTTTCAACTTTAGTCGACTACATTGAACTTGAGCGACGGGTCAGTGATTTACATACTATGATCGACTCTAGCTCATAAAAGGACTAGGTCGGTGACAAGATTTCCTGGTACAACGCGCAATTTTACTCCGGGTTCGGTTCCTTTTTCCCGGAAGACCAGTACATCGGCATCGTGGAGTTCGGACGTGGTTTGGACCCATCGAGATTGGTCGCAACCACACTTACGAACCCCCTCGCCGGATTCGGGTGAGTTGAATCTCTGGTAATTAAATGGTCCCAATGAAACTCAACAAACGCAGGTACGTCGAGATTGAAGACGTCGTCACCAGCGTGAAAAAGTTGGCCGCGAAGTACGACTTTAAATTTGGCGGCGTAGCGGGCTGGGAATATGTACGTAGACCTACCATCGGTCCCTTGACATCGGCATTACTGACCGCGATTGTAGTTCAATTCCAATCCCGGCGGAAACCAGCAGCCATATCTGTGGTCCCACATTATGGCCGATGCTATGAACGACCTGAAGGACAAGCATGACAGGTTGGAGAGGAATAGGACGACCAAGGCTAGGGAATGGCAGCCGCGTTGGCTGCCGGAGGGTAAATAGTTGAATTGAGGGTTCATGTACTGCGAAATATGCGAAGAATGAGAGAAGTTTTCAAGAAAGTAGAGTGACATTTTATTATTAGCCACTTCAAGTCTAACTCAAGGGCGAACCTGGTTTCAGCCGTGGCGGTCGCCTCCCCAAGAAACAATTATCACATCAACAAGTTCATTATGATAAAATTGTGCGGTAACCTGATTAGATAAATAAAAACGAGCCTACCAAGTAGAGGCCTTCGAAGAATGAAAGGTGACTTGTTCGACGACGCCGAGAGCAGAGGAGGGGGAGGCGAAATCGGCAGAGAGTTAGGCGTCTGCTGCCGACCAGGCGGCGGCGGGAATGCGGCGGTAGGTGGCGAAAATGCGCGCGCTGGGGGTGCCCCTTTCCCGCCCATATTGGACGGCGGCGGGAGAGTCATAGGCACAGGCGGAGTAAAACGCGCGCCGGCAAGGCGTAGTGTTGCCGCGGCTCGGCTCCGGCTGGCTCATGAGCCGAGCCGATGATAGCCGGCTCAGACCGGCTGACTCATGGCTTAGAGGTTCAGACCTAAAATGTAAATATCCTATTAAACGAGACTATGGCCTTTGTATATGGTCTGAGAGTGTCTGAGCTGCATCAAATACTACTCATTCACAAGTCATATAAATCCAGCTAAGCCGCGGTTCAGCCGTGGCTTGAACGGCTGGCTGCGGCTGGCTTATCTTCGGCTCCGCTCGATCGGCTAGCCGAGCCGAGCCGAGCCGCGGCAACACTAACGCGGAACGCATTTGGCAGAGCTGGGGACAAACCCCGCGATGGCAATCCTGCAGCGGGCGGCGGGGGGAACGCCTTGGGAGCTATCGGCGGAGGGGGTGAGAATGTCGCTTGCGGTGCACGCTCGTCTACTTAAACTCGATTCCCACTATTTGCCAGCTGGTGCGTGCGCTCTTCCTTTTCAGGATGCAAAGGTGTATCTCCGGAACAACCTGAAGACGAAAGTCACACTTCATATTGTTCAAGCGAGACGGACTGGCAGCACGGCGAAATATCCCGCCAAGTCAGGGTCGGGACGCCTTTTTCTATGGACTGCTGATCATGGAACCAATCTCCTTCTGAAGACTCTGCCATCATCTGGACGCCGGGCGGCCAAGTAGTAACATTCTTCCACCTTAAAAGCCATGGGTTCCTACCTGCCGTTTTCCCATCGAGGCTACGTGGACTATGGCTATCCTACATTCGAACGCGACCGCAGGGCATCGCGTCGCTGTCTATTACCAGACACAGTACGACAACAGCCTTGAACCCAACTCTCCGTTCGGCCACTATGTATCGCCTTTACCCTTGATTGCCGTTATCAGCCAGTAAGCTACAGAGCCTTTTCAGGGTACGAATACTGATTCCATCCTAGTCTGTGAGTGAAGTAGCAAATTTCTATGCCCCCTTTAATTTCTTCAAGATTGCTCGCTGCTTTCCACATCAATTTCGACGACGTCTCTGTGCACTTGAATGATTTTGTGCCCGAAGCACCCTTCTTCGATCATATGTGGTCCGACATCGCAATCATGCAGGGTCAAGGCATCAAGGTAATAGGGATGCTTGGAGGTGCAGCACCCGGAACATAGTCAGTGGCTCAAATGAATGACATTTGAACTGTTCTCACCTTCCATCAGCGACCCATGCTTGTTACCGGAGAATTTCGACAAATACTATCCAGTATTTGCGCACTACGTCAGAAAGTCGGTCCTTTCACTCCGAGGGTGGCGAATGTCATTAACCTCCGTGTTTCGCTGCAGGTATAAACTCGATGGGCTGGATCTGGACGTGGAGCAGGATTTTCCCATCGAAGATATAGTTCACCTAATCAATCGGCTTAAAAAGTATGCATTAATTTTCAACTTGGTTCCGAATGAGCTTATTTAGTATTGCCTGCAGGGATTTCGGCCGCAACTTCATCATAACCCTCGCACCAGTAGCAAGCGCGTTGATAGAAGAGGGTAACCTCTCTGGATGTAATTCAACCATTAACTTTACGTTCACGGTACACTCAATTTTTTTTCAACTTTAGTCGACTACATCGAACTTGAGCGACGGGTCGGTGATTTACATACTATGATCTACTCTTGCTCATAAAAAGGACTAGGTCGGTGACAAGATTTCCTGGTACAACGCGCAATTTTACTCCGGGTTCGGTACCTTTTTCCCGGACGATGAGTACATCAGCATCGTGGAGTTTGGATATGGTTTGGACCCATCGAGATTGGTCGCAACCACGCTTACGAACCCCCTCGACGGAGGCGGGTGAGTTGAATCTCTGGCAATTAAATGGTCCTAATAAAACTCAACAAACGCAGGTACGTCGAGATTGAAGACGTCGTCAGCAGCGTGAAAATGTTGGCCGCGAAGTACGACTTTAAATTTGGCGGTGTAGCGGGCTGGGAATATGTACGTAGACCTACCATCGGTCCATTGACACTGGCGTTACTGACTGCGATTGTAGTTTAATTCCAATCCCGGCGCAAACCAGCAGCCATATTTGTGGTCCCATATTATGGCCGATGCTATGAACGACCTGAAGGACAAGCATGACAGGTTGGAGAATAATAGGACGACCAAGGCTAGGGAATGGCAGCCGCGTTGGCTGCCGGAGGGTAAATAGTTGAATTGAGGGTTCATGTACTGCGAAATATGCGAAGAATGACAGAAGTTTTCAAGTAAGCAGAGTGACATTTTATTATTGGCCATTTCAAGTCTAGCTCAAGGGCGAACCGCGTTTCAACCGTGGGGGTCATCTCCCCAAGAAACAATTATCACATCAACTCATTATGATAAAATTGTGCGGTAACCTGATTAAATAAATAAGAAACGAGCCTACTACAGGCCCTCGAAGAATGAAAGGTCCTGTGCAGACAGGCCACCTGACTTGTTCGACGACGCCGAGAGAAGAGGAGGGGGAGGCGAAATCGGCAGAGAGGTAGGCGTCTGCTGCCGCCCAGGCGGCGGCGGGAACCCGGCGGTGGGTGGCGAAAATGCCCGCGCTGGCGGGGCCCCTTTCCCGCTCGTATTGGGCGGCGGCGGTAGAGTCATAGGCACAGGCGGAGTAAAAACGCGCGCCGGCAATCCAGAACCAGGCGGCGGCGGGAATGCATTTGGCAGAGCTGGAGATAAACCCCGCGATGGCAATCCTGCAGCGGGCGGTGGGGGGAACGCCTTGGGAGCTATTGGCGGAGGGGGTGAGAATCTCGCTTGTGGTGCGCGCTCGTCCAAGAACGCCGCCTGCTGCGATTGCATCGACGAGGACGACCCGCCAAGACCAAACGGGTCTCCGGTGTCGGGCGGAGGCGACAGCACCTCGGGAAGCGGAGACGCTGGTGCCGGCCAGCGCACACCGGAGCTCGCGGCGGCAGACTCTACGAGACTGAGCGCGCGCTGGCGGTCTGCGGTGCGCTTTGCGCGCAGGGCGGAGCTTGTGATCGCAAGCGGTGTGTCGTCCGGATCCGATGGCGGCGGCGGGGTTGAAGTGCGCTTTTGCAGGGTCTTCGGGCGCGCGGCGCGCGTTTGTGGAGATTTGGCGGGTGGACGCGGTGGAGAGGGGGTGCGGAGTGTTGCAGGGGTGTGTGGCGATACCTGCATGAAGTCGTCAAAGTCGTCGAAGAGATTCGACGGAATGGAGGTGGAGGACGACGAGGAGAAGAGGCCGCGGTCCGAGGAGGTGGAGGAAGAGAAGCTCGCATCATAGAATGCGCTGGATTTGGAGGTCTGAGGCGACAGCTGCGCAGGCGTGTGGAAGTCGGAGAACTCGTCGTCGTCGTCAAACAGCGATGCACTCGCGGGTGCGGTTGAGGCCGACCCAGGTGGCGGTAGGGTAGGTATAACAGGTACAGCGGACGGCTGTGTACGCTGTGGAAGCGCAAAGTTGAACGAGGCATCGAGTTTAGGCACAACTGCGGGTTTGGACGAGCCGGAGGACATGATGGCAGTCGGAGCCCGTCGTGGCGGAGGTGCAACGCCCCTGCCATTCGTCGGTGCCCGAACATTGAAAGGCTGAGCAACCGTCGTCGAAGGCCGTACTCCTCCATATCCGCGTACAGGCTCTGACTCGGCCCTCACTATTGCACCACTCTTCTCCTTGCCCACTTCCTCGTCGTCAAAGCCCCACGCCGCGAAGTCAATATCTGATTCGGCAGCAGCAGGCGCAGCTGACGGAGCAGGTGCTGGAGACGGAACCATGGGCACAATGGACTGTGGCGTTGGCGTCGAAATACTGTGCGCAAGTAATGAGGGTGCCAAGGGCTTGTGAGACGGAGGGGAAATGGTCGCAAACGTTCCCAGCGCATCGACAGCATCAACATCGACTCGGGGTTTATGGCCGTTTTCACGGGAAGTGGTGGCCGCGTTTTGAGATTGACGGGACATGGGAACGGGCTTAGGCGGAACGTCCACCGGCGCGGGGATAGGTACGACACGCGGTGGAGGTGCGAGCTTAGTAGGTAGCGGTACCGGGGCGTCGAACAGTCCACTGCTTGTAAAATCGTTCCCATCAAGAAGGTTACCGACGTCGACGTGCGCGCTTGCACCAGGGCTAGCACCCTCGATGTCGGCAAGGAAATCAAAGTCACCAGAAGACAATGTGGCGAGGCCTTGCTGTTCCGCGACGGATGCCTTGCGGCCGAAACGCCCGAGAAAACGTGAGACTGCGGACGGTGCCGCGGTAGTTGTTTCTGGTTCTGCCTCTTTGGCAACCTCTACTGCAGGCGGAATTGGGGTGGACAAAGGGGTGTTGGCAGCGGAGGTTATGGGGCTCGCAGCGGTGGTGGAAGTTGTGGGCGACTTGATCGACGTAGTAGGTGACTTGGGTGGTGACCTGACACTGTCGATACTGGCGCGCGGCGAGGATATAGACGCTGACCCGCTCGCCGGAGATGATGGGCGCTCGACAACAGGAGGCGTTCCCGTGCGACGCCCGAAAAACGAAAGCAGCCCCCCATGCCCAGTCGCCCTTTTCTTCTCCTTCTCCTTGTCTGCCCCCTCGTCCTTCACCTTCTCGACCACCCGCCATCCAGGCGGCAGCAAATCCGGTTCCCCCACTACCTCGGGCCGGCGCGCGACGCTCGCCTCCCACGCGGTAGAACCCCTGCTAGCAGCGTAGTGGGCAAGCGGGCTGACACGCACGAACGCAGCATTGCGGGAGAGGCGAAGAGCGTCGGCCGTACGTTTCGCGATGGTGGATTTGGGGAAAGGAAGGAGGGCGGGGAGAATGAGGTCTGTAGGGAGAAGACGGCTCGTTGTAGGTGTCCTGTGCGAAGTTAATTTCAATATTGTATTATGAGGATATCTAGACAATGACACGGAGACGCACAGAGAGTCGATACCGTCGAGGCCCTTATGGCGGTTCACGCGATAGTCATCTGGATCGGAAGGGGGTGGTGTTGGGTACAGCTCGCCTGAGAGCTCGGTGAATTGGAGGAGGATGGAGGTAAGGAGCTCTGGAGGCTTTGGGAGGATAAGAAGGCGATGGAGGAGACAAAATAATCATCTTACTACGTGCTTATCCTGCATGGCTTTTTTCTGTTTTGCGGCCTCCCACTCGTCGACAACATGCGAGTCGTTCTGGGGCTCATCGTTGTGCTCCGCCCCCCAAGCAGTACCACCCCAAGCAGCAGCGTCATCCGCCTCTGGGGCGAATGCAGCACGAGAAGGTGTCCAAGCATCGGCCTCCATGGTTTCATGTATCCCAGACTCAAACGTGCCAAAGGCATCGGGGCTGCCTGGGGGGAGTGGCGTCGGCGGTGGCGATATTGGAGGTGTTTTGAACGTTGGAGACGATATTATTCTTTGGGGTTCAAATGGGGGCACAGGGTCGGGCTCTGGTTCTGAGACATCCGAGTGAGTGTCTGGCTCTGGTTCAGATGGTGGCGGCTCCTCGTCGTCCCTATTTTCTGTGACAGGCTTTCCCAGTGGCAAATCATCGTATGGAGAGGGTTCCGGGTGCCATCCAGGAAACTTGTCGAGTGCAGGGGATCGTGTGCTGCTCCAGAGCGAATTCTGGTCCGACGCGGAATCCCAGTGGACGGGAGCGTCCCACGAGGGGATTGTAATGTCCTCCTCGTCATCGTCGTTAGCAGAAGGCCAGCGGACTGGCAGCGCCTTGCTTGTTGTTGCGGGCTCGCCCCAAGCGTTGGCGAACGGGTCCTCCATTCTGACACATAAGAGAAAGACAGGACCGTGGGACGGCCCGCACATCCGAATCTAGCTCCTCTTTCTGCTCATTGACCTTCTTCAAAGTGACAGCGGCCTGAAGTAGTCTGGTTATCTTTTACTTCGAATCCTTCCTAATCCTCTTCCGACATCCAGACGCTGGACGCCAATTTGGTTACAGTAACAGCGAAAAATAGCACCTCGCCTACTACGCTTGTATTCCAGTGCTTATTCGCTCATTTCTTTGCTTCAAAAGCGGTCAAGATTTTGCCAACCTCGACGGTGCATCTGGGTGCCGGCCGTTGCGACGGTTATGCATGGCTCTGTCCCTCCTTGGCACACCGGCAAGCATTGTACCACTCTTCATTGTCATACCCTTCCTCATATTCTATTGAACTATCGTCCTCCAAACTTTACGAACTCGATGCCCAGTCGAGCGGATATTTGCTTGGTCAACAATATCTGCGGTCGGTCACCAGCCAGTTTTCCTTTTCGCGCCTCAATTCCCCTCGGTCCATTGCGCGAAGTTGCTATGCATTGCATGTAATTTCAAGCGGACAAGTCACACTGTCTGAGTTTCCACACGAGTTTGCAGCACAGTCAATGCAAAAATACGTGCCGGGAAGGAAGATAGTAAGGTTCCCACGGTTCGATTTTCTTACCTATCTCTCACATCAGGTTTATATATAAATGAATGGTACGTACGAAAGGAGAAGCAGCAAGTACGCTATTTAGGTGGTGGGTAATGGTAATATCTCAGAGAAGGGAGTTGCAAGAGGATCCAGCATTTTCCATACAAACGGCATGCCCTGGCTCAACCCTTTGCATTAAACTTCCGTGCGCTAACAACCTTGCTGAACCCCTCCATCTCAACCTTGAAGATGGTGGCCGCCTTGTTAGTAGGCGCATTCAAATGGCTGAGCAGGTCCGAATCCACATCGCTCAACATCTCGGTCAGGGTTCTGTTGGTACCAATAAAGAAGCGCCGATTGAAAGCGCCGGTGGGCGCGATCTGTCTGGAAGATTGCGTAAGGTTGGCCATGAAGGACATCAGGTTCCCGACACCCTTCGTTGGCGGAAGTGGGGCGTAGTCTTGCCTTACAACCGTGTCGTTTTCTACGCCGCGGGTAAGGCACGACAGCGGTCGACACAACGTCCAAGCTGTGTTGAGTACACCATGCAAAACGCTGACCAGGTAGGCGACTCATATGGTCTGCTATGCCTCCAGATTACCAAATACTCTTATCTGACTGGATTGTCTTCATGTCTTGTAGGTGGTCTAGAATACTTAATCGTCGTGTAGTAGAAGTTGACGAGCTAAGGCGAAATAAACTTGCAAGAAAAGTACCATTATAGTACATAGAGGAGAACGTGGTCGAATATCACGGAAAGGGATGGTAGATCCATATACTAATGATGTGTTGGTCCATTCTGAATTCGTTCCGAAAACCGGCAATCCTGGCTGGCCGCAGAACATCGTGCGCGTTTCAATCTAAATTTATCCGAAACCGGCTGGGCCATAGGTGCTGTAGTACTGCGTCGAGTTCAACCTTATGACAAAAATTCTCGGAGGTATAGATCACTCAAAAAGATATTCAGAAAACGAATTCTCTCACCTTGGGTACAGAAATACGGAGCTGAACATTACCGGTTGAGCCGCATGCTGACGGCCGCATTTCTTGAGGATTCAGCTTAAGCAAGATTCCGAAGACACCGCACGACGTTGAACGCGGGAATGAATGTCCGTCATTATTTAATTTATTGTCGACAGTCAATTGAAATTTCGGGGCTAAGATGGAGATCCTTAACGCAATGCTAGATGTCAAGGGTGGATATTTTGAGTATGCTCGCAGAAAATAACACATCATGTCAGTTGGTGGTTGAAACTGCACCCTTTTTCTTCTTTTTCTTCGCATTAGGTTTCGGTGGCGGGGGCTCTGCCACTTCAATAGAGCCGCCGGCTGCTTCCGATTCCGCCCCACCGCCTTGTTCAATTTTTGTTTTGGCATCGAGAAAAAACATAACGTCTCGCAGTTGTTCCTGCAAGTCTTCGATTTTGCCGGCCTGCTCCGCTTTTCCTTTCTCGGATTGTTCCAGTTTTTCCTTGGCTTTCCCCAAATTCTTCAGCAATCCCTCACTGACTGCCCGTTCCGCATTGAGCTCTTTCTCGAGGCGGCGGGCAAGATCAGCGACTTTCTCGGCGCGTGCTTCTGCTTTTGCCTTGTCCTTCGCCAAGGAAGCTGTCCGTGCGTCTTCGTCTCTCAGTCTCTGTGTAATTTCCTCCTTGGAGGTAGCTTTCTCTTTCTCGAACTCGCTGCTCAGCCGCTCCAACAGTCCCCGTAACTCATCCACCTGTGTCTTGAGTTCGACTGTTTGCTCTTCGTAAAAAGCGCGTTGGGAGTCCAACTGCGAGGTCAACAGATACGAGTACTCGATTCCGATGGCCTCGATCTTTTCGGCGCTCAGTGCGTCAGCCGGCCCTGGCCCTAGACCTCCGTCGCGCGCACTGGTTCCCATTGAAGACGAGGCACTTGGCAGCTCAACCAACTTGCCATCCGCCTTGTTCTGGATTAAGCGGTGGACGTAGCCATCTCCCGCATAGTCCCAGACGCGCTGTGTTTCGAGTTCTAACGCATAGAGATGTGTTGTCGATTGATAGTGAGCCTGTGCATGGGCGCGGCCGTATCGTCCGCATCCAATGTTGCCGCAGATGAGGCAAATCCAAAGATTTGTGGTCGACGCGCATGACGAACAAGCCGATAGCGTGGGTGCAGAAGGGTTGGAGAACGGGATAGAGCGCGTGGAGGAAGAGGAGCTCGGATGTGACGACATGAGAGTCTGAGAGTACCGGCAAACTGGACAACTGCGGAATATAATCCTTGAGGTCACCGCGAACGAAAGGCTGGGGTAACTCACCGGCTGTCTCCCCATTTGCTTAAACACATACAGTGGAATGTATGGGAGCATGGAACGGTAATTAGTCCCGTTACAGCAGAATCCATCCTCTCTAGGCAAACAGGACAGGTCGGGAGCTCATAAAGCGTTTGGTCGGAGCCCAAGCGCGATAAAGCTGGGTCGTCTGCGTCAATATTTACGGAAAGAACGCGGACTACATGACATATCTCCGGCTGTGTTAGATTGTTAGATGTAGCTTCCAAGGATCCACCAGATTGCACCAACCTCCATCGAATTGAATGGTTTTCCATTATATGCTTCTGCAAACTCAGAAGCATGAGAAGGGTCCGAAAACTTGATCACAGCGAGGGAGCGGTTTGGAACCGAGTCTCTAAAGCAGGTCAGACATTTTTTAGCGAATATTAGTGGTTATCGTCTTACCGGATAATCCTCAAATGGGTTATGCCCTCAGCAGCAGGAGCTACAAAGGCCAAAAAATCTGACGGGGCCATCCATGATGGAACTGCGAGCACACCAAGCATCACGCCGTCAAACTCTGGGGAGTCGGATTTTACAGAAGATAATGACGGAGGTTGGTCTTTCGAGGGTATGGTCGAGCCCTCACGAAACAAATGAACGGTCCCCTCGGGAAGATTAGTTGCTCCAGATTCTGTATGCTCATTTGATATGAAGGTCGCGGCCGCAGGCTCTGCTCGACGTGAGTCGGGAATCAAAGAGGCGAACAAACCAACGGGTTTCACCTCGACCATATTCTCTGGCCTTCCCAGCAGTATATGCGGTCTTGTCGTTCATTGCGAAATCCACCCAGTCTAAGCGAATAGGGCCAAGTCTATAGTCTTTATTTCGAGGATTATACAAAGCGTTTCGACGAGCAGTAGGTTTCGGGGTGTGAGCTGGAAGCTTTCCGAAAACAGGACCGGAAGGGAAATTATCAAGGGCAGACCCGCTTTTTGGTTGGATACTGATACAGATATGGTAGCCTCGCATGTTAAGCGCTCCGCATTGCAGAAGGGTGGCGCAGTAAGGAGTATTGTTTGGTTCAGATACCTTCAGCATGCGAACTAAACAAAAAAATGTCCAGAGCTGCTATCAACCAACTGTCCCGGTTTGCTGTCTGTCCGTCGCTCTGGGCATCGCTAATTTTACCCATCGAATTAAAGTCCGAACTGGAACTCCCCGTTCTTTTCCAAGCCGTTTACATTGAACACTTTAAAAACTATCCGTGGTGCGCTGCAAGAGTCTTCGAATCCTCTTGAACCTGTCAGGGCATGGGCTTCTGTCTCCAGGTACAGATAGCCCCCTCTGCTTCAAGCATACCCTTTACCTCTGTACAGCGAGGAAAAGAAAAGGACTGCTGCTGTCTTGATCCCATTTTGCAATGTGCAGGGACAACCAGGGATATTGCTTCAAATCAGGTCTCGCTCTCTGCGGTCTCATTCAGGAGAGGTGAGGTAAGAACGACCACGCAATACTGTAACGATTGGTCCAACTAGCCAACACAGTTGTCCTGGAGGAAAAGTTGATGCTGAAGACTCTGGCTTTGCGGACACTGCCCTGCGAGAAACCAACGAGGAGCTAGGGATTCCGAGAGATAGAATAGAGCTACTGGGCTCCATCGGCCCACCTGAGAAAAGTCTTCGTGGAGACCTGGTTTGGCCCTTCGTTGTAACTATATACATTCCGTCTGCCCTGCGTTTAACCAAGCGACAACAGGGATTTGTACACGCAAACACAGACCGGACCGGTGTCGACGACGACGACCCTCTCCCATCTATAGACCTCGCCAATATTCGGGAGACTGCATCCAAGGACGAAGTAGCAGCTATTTTTCACCTGCCCCTCAAGGAATTGTCGAATACGGCGAGAATAAGGCAGTATCTGTTCCGAAATACGCGACCATACGGGGCAGTGGAAGTTTCGGATCTCGTATCACCAAGAAACACTTTCACCAGCGAGTCAATCGAACTATGCCAGGAGGACGAAGTCGGGGCAGGGAAGGAGGGCAGGCTGGAGGTGTGGGGTTTGACGGGCTGGTATCTTTCTCTCCTTGGTTCCTCGCTGTCTTCTTTGCAAACCAAATAAATCGATGTTTACATGAGCTGTGAACTGCGCCTAGCGCTCTGCAGTATCATGGCTGGGATCCTGGGCTTGTAGTGCCCGTTGACGCAGCCCCATAGGCAGTCCATTCTCGACGCGAGCAGCGGTAATTCCCTCCCCTGCGCCCTCATCCCTTCTCTTTACTGAGGCTTTAAGTTTACGACGGGGTTTCGAGTTGTTGTGTGAGCGCCGTGAGTCCCAAATGAGATACAAGACCGCTTCGGAGATTGCTACCACAGCTGCAACGAACAAGGAGAACAGGACTTGCTGTGGACTCTTCAATATCACAAAGCGAAAACTTGACGTTACATACCCACTCATTTTTCCATCCTGTTTTCCCGGCTGCCCACCAGGCAGCAAAGCCTGAGCCAACGATGCTCAGGAGAGCGTTTAACAGCGACGTAATGGCCTGTCTTTCGGCCTTTTTGAGGGCGGCTGCTTCTTCGGGGCTCTTGTCCGGTGTATACGCTGGAAATTTGCGTTCCGGCGACGTCACTGACCCAGCAAGGAGCGCGATCATTGAATATGACTGCTGTTCAAGAGAAACCGAGTCGAGCGCATCTCGACCTGCAGGTGTACGCGACCATTGTGATAGAGCCTGCAAGACAGGATAAGGAATTGTGGATGGTCTGGGTTCCGAGATATATGGGGCTAGCTGCGACGCGAGTTCAGACGGAAGAAGTGGAGACAAAGGAGCAAGAGCAGCTATGAGGTGGGGCTCGAGGGATATGTTGAGGGCGTTCATGACCGCTGTCAGGCCGAGCAGGATTGGTGTCAAGGGCTGTGGCCTGTCGTGGCTGTCGAATGCCACTTTATATACCAGACCAAATACTGGCCATGGCTGTTCGGCTTCCCCTCCTTGTCCTCAGCGCTCAGCATTCAACATGACTGCCTCTGCGGCTGGCTTCTTTTCTCAGTTTGCTACTGCTTGTGGTAGCTTCGACGTCAACTCCCAAGACAGTGTGGCTTCTTTAGTGACAATCCTCGAATCAATCATTCCGACACTTGCGCAAAACAAAATTCAGAGGTAGTCCGGGAGCAGACCAATGTCTCAACAGCTGATATGCTTTCAGGGAACGGCTGGGTGAAAATGATGCGTTGTGGACACACTTGCGAAAGCCGTGGCGCGACCTTAGCCGAGCTCAGTTAACATTTTGGGACAATGATGACTCCGACGACGAATCTGACCACGAAGAAGAGAGGCAGTGGGGTTTTCGTTCCCTCTGTGCAAATCTCGCCAAGTTTACTAGAAATCTTGTGGCGGATGTGCCACAGAACCAAATTAAAGCATTGTAAGCGACTTTAAATCCGAACGGAACATATACCGTGAATAGTTGGAAATAGTGAGAACGAGCCTGATATACGACGACTGCTCCACTACTACACGTCATGGTCTTCTATGGAAGACGAAGAAGGTTTGGTTTATTTATTTGTTCGATTCGTCCGTCAGTTAACGAGACTTTAGCTATTTTCGTTGGCCGGGTTTTGGCTCAAGCACTATCGAACATTGTAACTGGAAACGAGGTCCTCTTATCGAAACTATGGAATATCTACATGGATTTACCGGAGGATCAAGTAGTATTAATGTGAGGATTGGCTCCAATCAATTAATTGTCCACTGAGGCTGCTGCAGACGTCTCCTTTCCTGTCCCGATCCTCGAACCCTCTTGGCCGCTTTTATTTTAATACTTAATTGCGTGGACGCAAGTAGAAGTCGGATGTGCGTTGCTTTACACATTTGGTTCTCATCTGACCTTTTCTCGCATAGAAAAATGTTGACCAGGACACCAAATGGTGCTCGAATATGTATATCGCTGTTGGACAACATGGTCAAATTGTACGACGCGGAGAATGCGAGCGAAGGGGCGCGCGCATTTGATATCGGGTAACTCTCAAATTCGTACTCATTCGTGAGCAGGTAGCTCACGTTTGCCAGATATGAAATATTCTCCAGAATAATGGCTGCAGATCTGGTCCCCAGCCTATTCGTTAGGTTATCGATGTACGCGAGCCTGTAAATCATGTTCCTTGGTACTCATAATCTCTCAGGCAAGACGAAATCATTACCCCTCACCAAACCACCCTCCTCAAGCTTGTAGACTCGTATCTCCAGTCAGTAAGGACATCCGCCATTCCAACAACGCCTCAGGGCACTCCGCTGTACGCCAAACTTCGCCCTCTGCTAGCCAAAACTTTTTTCTCCCTGTCGACTTACGCTCAAAATTCAATCCGGGACTCGCTTGGAATATCAACCAACAACCCTTCTCCGTCACACGCTGCTGACCTGGCCCCATTCGAGCCCCCGTCGTCATTGGATGTGATGCTACCGAAAGTTAGCGAAGCATTGGTGCTGGTTACACAGTGCATCGTCACCGTCACACTGGAATCACCATCTGAGTCCGAGGACGGGGAAGTCCGGTCGGCGGTCTTAAAGCAGAACTCGCAAGACTTCTTCAACGAAGCACGTTCCGCAGATCAGGGCATGGTGGAAAGTCTGACTGGCAAATATCTTCTGCTTCGCCTTGAATAGCCTGTCCCTGACATATATGCACAGAACTCCTACGTCTGTTAGACTTGTTCCTCCCGCGCATCAACTTCGGGAAGGCGGTGCGCGCAGCCGACGCAGGGCCGCCTACACAGCCATCAACCTCAAGCGCGTCAGCCGCCCCTGCACAGCCATCAGCCGCTCCACAGCCATCAGGCGCTGTTGACAGCACGGGATTCGCTTACCTAAAGCGTGATCTCGTACGTCTTCTTGGAATCCTGTGCCATGGCTGTAAAGCCGTACAGGATCGTGCACGGCATTGTGGTAGTATAGAAATGGTGATGAGTCTGTGCGTGGTTGACGAGAGGAACCCATGTACGTCGCCCCACCGCAGTTGGGCTGCTTTTTGCATTTACCAACCCTACCTGTCCAGATCTTCGGGAACACGCAATATTCACGCTGCACAACATGCTCAAAGGTAACCCTGAAAATCAAGCGGTCGTGGAGGCTATAAAGCCTTCGGGAAAATGGGACGAAGACGGAATGCTGCGAGATGCGCCAGGCGCTGTCCGCAAATAATGTTTCCAAAGCACCATCTTGTGTAGGCCTCTGTGAAAGACTTAACTTTGATTGTTTTGGCCCTTCATCCTCCTCCCATCCATAGAGAAACTGTTCGTGTGTCTGGTCTAGAGACTCTTGCTTCGCTTTGGTCGACATCCCGCCCCGGGAGCAACTGGCTGCGACATGCCTCTTTCCAGGCTGGATTACTCTATATGCGAATTCAAGACTACAGTCTGTACCAGTTGAACTTGGGCTTGCCGGCTGAACTGACGTTTGGCTACCAAACTTAACGCCGACTTGCGCGATGACAGGACTTAGTCGGAGCCAATGCGCAATATCCCACAGGAAACGCACTGACCTGCGTTCTATTGTGGCAAATGAAATATGTATGCTTCTGGGAGCGTGTCATACAGGGTATGTCTCGAATCATCGTAGTGTGTGGTGATGCTGGTAACATACGACTTCCACAGGAGCACCGTCTATCGCGCGCGCCAGAACTTCGCTCTGCCCCCTACTCCCGCCGTTATTGGAGTCCAGGCATATATGCACCATGTGCACCTCAGACGAAGGGCCAAACAGTCGCCAGGCAATGCTGCATCTCAGCCGGAGCCGATGAACAATGGCCCAAAAGAAACAATGGCGTATTGTGGCAATGAAATATGTATGCGTCTGGGAGCGTGTCATACGGGGTATGTCTCGAATCATCGTAGTGTGAGGTGATATCGGTAACATACACCTTCCACAGGAATACCGTCTACCGCGCGCCAGAACTTCGCTCTGTCCCCCGACGAAAACCTCCCGCCACCGTTGTTGGAGGTGCAGGCATATATGCAACTCCGACGAAGGGCCAAACACAATGCTGCATCTCTCGGGGTGTTCGATTTCTCGGAGTTGGTTCAAACTCTAACTCGATTCATTCAGTTAGACCACGTCTTTCGCCTGTGAGGTTTTCGGCAACTTTTGAATAACCTCCACTGGGCTCACTCAAAAAAAAACGGCGCCCTATCTTGAGTGTCTGTTATTATTCGACCCGACAAATGCCTTGACAGGTGTGTGTACGGCTCAGCGTTTATGGGACTGATATTTTGTGCGCCATGGCTTTGAAGTTCCGGGATGCGAGAGAGAAGGTACGTCGCTTTATTCGTTTCGAAACTGGTGGCGGCGCCTAATTGTTGGCAGAGGACTTTGAATAAGATTCACGAAGAACAGCTCCTTAATTGTTTCTTATTCTGTTAAAGATGCTATCGCCAGCACGGCCTTGGTTAGCTGCGGACTCGCAATGGTTTCCTCAAAAGTTACTTGTGTGGAACTTCTCGGGTATCAGGTGGCAACGCAGCTGTGCAATTTAGCCGCCATGCCCTTCCCGTCATTGAACCTAGACTCTGCCGCCAACACGATTCATCGAGATGATTGATGATGCTCACTGGGAACATCCAGACGGTTTCAATATCAAGCTCGTGTGGACGACGCTTCAAGCCATAAAATCCGTATTTTCACGTCGAAGAACACGAACATTAGATCAACAGTGGTGCGTCGGTAACCTTCATTTCGGACCTTATTTCCTTGGGATAGGCTGAGATCCGAGTCGGCGTTTAGTCTTTCAAATGCAGTTGGATCAATATCCGGGACGACCGGCTCCGGCGAATAGAAAATGGAGATTAACGCCCGACCCTCCCGACGCCCGACGCCCACGGGCGCCTCGCCTTGTCTTGTTTCAGGAAGCGTCGGTATCGAATATTCGAATGGAACATGTCCCGCCCAGCGAAGCATCAATTTTTGATTGATGGCACCGCCGCACCGCTTTTAATCACGCGGAAACCACGCAAAAGAACCCGAAGCGGCCTTATTAGGCAATTCGTTGACAGCTGCCAAATACCTCCCGACGCCGCCCTACGCCGCCCCCCGCCCGACGCACTGCCGCTCCCCGCCCCTCGTCGGGATCAAGGCAGTGCGTGTCGCCGCCCCCTTCCATTCGAGTCCTTCATGTGGTACTTGTACTGTGTCAAAGTTTCAAGATTGTGCGTATCGAAATTAATCATTCCCTGACGCGGTGTTGACCGGTGAACCCACTATTCTCTTCAGGGCCGACTTGGGCATTGGGCATGACCTAATTCATCGTCCACGGTGGAGACTCTCCATGCGTTTGATTGGCTCTGGCCTATGAACACCCGGAATCAGGTGAAATCAGTCAAAATCCATCCATGTTCTGTCGTCCCCTCCGTACCTCTGTAGGATCTCTTGATAATTCAATGATCATGAGCTGCGTTTGAAGCAATCAATGGATCAAAAAGATAATCCGGGAACATTCCGATCTCGGAAACAGTCGATCGAAGTCACGTCGGCAATGTAAGGCTGTGACAGCTATACCTGGTTTCCCGCCTGCCCGCCATCGTTCGAAGATTTTCTGTCCAGAATCATGGGAAAGCGGTGAGCAGCTCAGGTCCTTATAATGCGCCCAATCCTTCTTGCTCAACATCGCAGCAACACATCCCTCCATCGCTCTACTAGGCGACAAACATTTCGAACCCTTTACCGGCACCTTCAGCCACGCTGTATATCCACGCGTCCTCACCTTTGCCTCGCACCATGTCGGGGTACCACAACTATGTGCGAGAATCGACTTTTAATTGGCCTTTGCCTTGCTTATACTCTTCCATTAATCCAGCACCGCGGTTACGGATCCGGAGACCATGAAGAGACGACGGAAGATTTCCTCCAGGGCACAGACCAATACCCCTCTCAATTCGTGCCTTATCCCGAACAGTTCTGGCCATCAACTTCCACCGGTGGCTACAATATCAGCATCGACACCACGGCAGTTCATGCCCATGAACTGGACCCTACCCTCGACCCCAACTATGCCCCCTTGCAGTCGTATGATCATTCTGCTACCTCGCAGCAGTGGCCACACTTGCCACCTGCTAGGACGCGCTCTTCGGAAAGCTCGATAGTGCCTGCCTCGAATTACATGCCTCCAGATTATTCGGGGGACTCTAGCTTCCCTTATAGCCCATACCCCGTCTCTGGATACCCCCATGGACAGAACATATCACCATCTACATCTACGGATGTACTTTTGTCACCCAGCTATCCTCACTCGGCGCATATCTCGCCTCATACAACGCCTCCTCTCCACCTCACACCTCCTACCACGCCCGGCGGGAGTGGGAGCCACCACAGTTTCACCGCGTCGCCAAGCCCGACCTTACACTCTCCACTGCTGGTTTTTGACGGGCCGATCCCCAAGGTTGGTATTTTAATCATTAATTTTATCTCGTCTATTCGGTATTGATGCTTCGTTATACAGATTGAAGAACGCACGCAGCCTCTGTACACGCACAGAGACCAGCTTCAGTTCTTTAAGGATGCCCTATCCCTCCCGGCTGCCGGCGTTTGTGGTCCTTTTGTGCCACAGCTTATGTATAAGCCGCACACAAACAGCGACCGCCGTCGGTATGTCGAGGAGGTCGATATGGAGGCCCCTATCCACTTCTGGGTGGAAAACCCCTCTGAATGCGGAATCCCGCTTTCTGATGCCTTGCACTCTCGTGTTAGAAGGCTTCTAAAGCGCGATGAGACCGTGTTCGAGGGTCGTGGGCCCAGTGTATCCATCCGCCTCGAGGTGCGTCTTTAACTTTGTCGCGGAATTGTACACTAAACATCACTGCAGTGGCCTGGCTATCGCCAGTGGAGCAGACAAATCCCAACAAAAGACTTCCGCAGTCCTCCCGGCCCCATCACTCGCGCAAAACTAGCTAAAAATGTCGCCAAGTGTGTCCAGCGGTTTATCCAGGTATGCGGTCACTCCTTCCTCAGTGTCTGCCTCGACCTAAATCATTCCGCAGGAGAGACACGGTCAACCTATGGAAGACGATGCTGATGCCAGGTGGAGAGTTGGTCCGGGACCAAACCAAATCAAGCTTGAAGACCTCGTCCTTGTCAGCATCCACCATGTCTCCATGGGTAGCTGGCAGCCTCACCTCCGACTGCGACGTCCACTTTAAATGCAGTCACTGCGTTCCGAGGCTATGTTGGCCGGACAAATGCTGACGTGTGCCGTCCTGGGTCAGCACTGCATGCCGGCGGCTCGGCAGTCAGTGCCCAGGTCGGCACACGTCAGCCTTTGTCCGGCAGCGCTGCCGACATCGCCTCGGAACGCAGTGAGTATTTAATTGTTGTGGGGGATCTATAGATTCGTGACTGCCGGCAAAACCCCTTCAGTATGCCCAAATTGATTAGCTCTCTGCTATCCTTTACTTTCTTAGCTCTATATTAGCTAGTATTATTATTATTGCCGGCGTCGAGGTGTCTTGGTCCCTCTCTTCTGGAAGAAAGGAATAGCAGTCGGTCTTGTACTTGTATCTCGTGTATGATAATTTCACTTTCCATCACAACATATTGCATCTCAATTAAAAGCTTCATTCTCGCCTTTGTTCAAAATCGCGGCCCAGCCTGACTCTGGCGGCGTTGCCGACGTCAACTTGTACATGTATCACTTTTCCTTGTTTTTCCTCCACTAGAGAATCGCGTTATACCACTTTCGGAGTCGGCGCGTACTTGTGCTTGTTTCTACCAAATATTACTAACGCGCTGCCACCCAGGTTTGGTGTATGGCCTTGAATTTGTCTCTAGCTAGGTCGCGTCCACGTGACGTCCAAATGTGCCAGATACGTAATAATGATCCACGCGTTTGCAGATATGCTGCGTTACCGCAAGTGGAACAAGAAACCTTCCACTTCGGGAACAATGCACGAACTGGCTATAAGAGGCCTTCATAGAGGTTGATATCCCAGTCTTTCTCACTGTGTTTCCAGCGTCCAGCGGAATGCACACGAGGGATAGCCTCCCAATCGGGGTGGCGATTGTATCGTGTCAAGTCGTGGTTTTTCAGGGTACGCGGTGTTTCTCGTCTCGTGTCTTCTTACCTGACGATTTTTCCGTCTAGTTGCACGGTCACACACACGGCGCGATCGCTTCCTCGACGTGTACACCTTCGTACCCTTTGGTGCAGACCGCATCTTCTTGGCGACTCACGTCCCTAAGGCGCGTATCAAGACAAACGACATTCTTACCATTTTCCCTCCCACCGACAATGTTATTCGTTCTCCCGGAATGTTAGAGCTTCCTGAAGACGCCTTCACCGAGTTCAATCAATTTAATTCTCGCAACCAAGAGCGGTATGAGAAACTGTGGTTGAAGGCACTGGCAATGAGGTCTTGATTCGCTTTGACTTGTGCTCATATTCGTTGGATCTTGTATATCAATTCACCGCTATGGCGTCGTGCTTGTATCACTACTATCAGTCTATTTCGTTCGCACTATTGACTGTATTCGTTCACTGTATTTTATTTCATGACAACAAGGAGTATATCCGACTGTATACACGCGGTTCAGCGAAGCAGCAAGCGAAAATGAACAATTTTGAAACGATTATTTAAAAAAAATTACTCTGTACATCCAGGGATGATTTTGTCGTCCTGAGGTCGCACGCTGAACCGTTCCCTTGTTACTGTTCCTGAAACGATCCGTCCTGGAAAGCAAGGAACCAGGTGCTGTCGAACCACGACGCTGGCATCGGAGCTGAATGGTGACACAAGTTTAACCTCCTGTGTTGGCGAACAAATAATCATTGATGGTAGCTTACAATCCACAAATGGATTCATAGAGCGAAAAGATGCAGCAAGAATGAAACTTGTCAGGGATCATCCCTCAAGTAATTTTAGCTCCACTATCCAGGCGACAGACTCAAACCGGGCAGAATGATGTAAGCCTCGGGAATCGCGAGAGGCCTTCCTAATGGTATGCCTCATCTCACTTGCTCTGTTTCAGGTGAATATGACCTGAGCACGCGTGGAAGAGTCTCAGCGAGACCCAAACTTGATTGTCTTTAGTGTGATTGAAACCGTACGGTCAGTCACAGTAGTTCAGCAGTCGAGGTAGCGTCGAGAGTTTCAAGCATGAATGGCATGTCATTGATCGTCATATACCAAAGCAACATATAACAAGGTCCTCTCTATGCAGCGTTGCCCTCCGCGAAGTTGAGCAGGTCCGAGTCGCCCTGGTCGGAGACGGTCATGACGCTGAGGAAGACGGGGTCGGTGAACACGAAAGAAAAGGGTTGATGGATATACGCACCCGACACGGAAAAGCTTGCCAGCAGCGGTGCCGAGAGCCACGTTGGTGCCCGAGAAGTGGTGCACGGTGGTTTTTGAGAGCATGGCGTAGTACTCAAGCTCGGATTTGCGTAGGGGCGGGCAGTTACCGGCGATGAGCACAAGCTTGGCTAAAAAGAACAGTCAGTTCAAGGGACCTTCTCAGCCTCACGCTCCAGTCCCCAAGAGACAGAGCTGGTGCTGCTCACCTTTGCCGCTGCGCATCTGCTTGAGGGCAGATTTGTACCCAAGGGTGTACTTGCCCGACTTGACGACGAGGGCGAGTCTGGCCGAGATTGACTCGGAGGACTTTGCTGCCTTGGATTTTTTTGTCGGCGCCATTGAGTGTTGGTGGTGGTTGTCGGTGAAGAAAGAAAAAAAGCTTACGTGCGCCTTGTCTCCCACGGCGCTTCACGTGATGAGGGACTGTACAACTTTGTCCCTGTTAGGATGTCGGGCCGTCTCGGAATCTCGGAACGTGTTCTTCGCATCATTTTCCTAATTAGGGCCGTTACCCCCTGTCGAGCGCTCGTGTTATTCCGAGTGTGTTCTGCTCTGGTCTCCACAATGGCGCTATCGTACATCCCATCTCATGTCGACTTCCTCGTCGAATTTAAAGCTGGCAATTTTACTTCCTTCTTGAAGACATGCAGAGTGAGCTGGGCCATTTTATTTGGTCGGATACTTGGAGTCAATCGCCTTCAGAATTTTGCGCAAGGAGAGACATTGACATTTTTGAATAAATCGACTCGAAGCCACAGGGCCTACAGCACTGTCCAGTGCGGCAAAGGACCCGACGACAATATTGAGCTTAATTCTGATTTCCTCTATGGCAAGTGCTCTGTTCACCTGGAAAATATAACAACTTCAACATGACTACACAAGTTAACCACTCCTGCGAGCCAAACATCGCGTTTGATCTGTCGTCGGGCGACCCTATGGAATGGCACATTCGAGCGCTGAAGGATATAAACGCGGGCGATCCTCGTACGTGCGATCTACGCGATAAACTACACGGACTTGATTAGCCGGAGCACAGTCACGTTCTTCTACCCAAGTACAGAATGGGAGATGGCACAGGCGTTTGATTGTCAGTGCGGCGCCAAGGTTTGAAAATCATTTGGGTGTATGACCGAGTTGACATCGAGAATCGACAGGGTTGTATGGGACGCATTCAAGGTGCCAAGTTTATGAAGAAAGAAGATGTGCTCGAGCGTGGATGGGCCAATCCATGGATTTTAGAGTTGATGGCGGAGAGAGAGAAGGGGATGTGTGACATAATGTGACATAGTGGAACGCAGCACGTAACGCGCGTAACGAGTCGCGTTAAATCACGTGAAGTAACCTTTTGTTGAAGGCACCACAATGGCGCGTCCAGACTCCCAGCCGCTCTACGCAGACGACTCGGACCCAGAGGAGGAACAGCAAACCCCGCGTCCACACAAGACATTGAAGAAACGTCTCAGCGATGTTCACGATGTCAGCTTTGCAGACTCCCCGCCTCGCCAGCCCCTCAGAAGTCGCAACATAAACGACGATACCGCAGAGAAGCGCAGGCGTCGCAAGAGCACCAAGATCAATATAATCGAAAATGCTCAGGCGGGCCCCTCCAATGACCCCTCTGACGCCGCGGATACCTCGAGAACTGCCAGACAGAAGCAGCCCCTTAACTCAGTGGCAGCGCCTATGGTGGAACAGCCAGCACTCGAAATTCTGAGCTCCAACTTTGACGAATGGATGAAGATGGCGACGGATAATGTGAGGGTATTCGCCTTTCCACAGTCGACGCGCGACTCACATGGCTCCATAGAAAATCAACGCAGGCAACTCGTGGAATTCGCGCTAATCGACTACTTTCACGACATGTCGCTTCTGCGCAACGACGACGGCAACTCCATCAACTTCCAGCGCGCGTCGTGTACGCTCGACGGCTGCGTCAAGATTTGGACCAGTCGCGTTGACAGTGTGGGCACAGAAACCGGGAAGCTCCTTAGCAACCTTGCCAACGATGGCAAAGACGAGGATGAGGATGGTAACGGCTCGGACAACCCCGACGAAGAGTCCAATACCCGGAAGAAGAAGTCTCACCGTCCCGGTGCTACCCTCGCCAAGGACCCCGCCCAACTGCGGAGTAAGAAACTCGACCTCGAGTTCAGCGTAGACCCCCTCTTCAAGAAGACCTGCGCGGACTTTGATGAAGGTGGTGCCCAGGGCTTGCTGATGAACCATTTGAGCCTGGGGACCGGGAGCCAGGGCGGGTTGCGCGTCATCTTCGACGCAAGCGACTCTGTCGGCGCAATTGGAGACGAGAACATGGAAGAGTCTGAGGATCCTGTTGATCTAAGTGATCTTCGGCGTAGGTGTTTCTCCATCGACTCTAGCGTCAATTCATTATATCTATTTTAATAGGAGAATTCTTACCCGACCTTGCTGTCTTGGATGATAAGGAGATATCCCACTCCCTCGCCGACTTCTCCTTCACCAATGCCAACCTCGCCTTCGATGACGCGACGTTCTTCCAGGACAACACGCGGCAATTCGACGAAGATGACGACGACGACAACGACGCCGGCCCACAGGACTACGGCATGGATGTCGATTCCGGCGCCCCGCCTGTCGAGGATTTCTTCGTCGGCGACGATGCCTGTAGGGGATGATTATGGGGTGGTGACATGATGGCTGGCGATGATTATGGCGGCGATAATCAGTCAAGCGGCTCAGGGATGGTCAGCGAGCAGGGTATGGCCGTCCCGCCGGTATTATGCCCTTTGATCCCCGGCGTCCTCCTAATGAACTGGTCATGGCTATGACCGACGCCGACGGCGATGGGGGCATGATGGATTACTTTGACAAGAATTTCCTGAAGAACTGGGCTGGTCCCGAGCATTGGAAGTTGCGCAAGGTTATCCGGCGGCGTCAGTTTCTCCCTTATATGCAACTCCTTTGTTTACTGAATTCCATCATAGCGGATGCCGACGCCACAGCTAAAGGCCCCCAAACCACGGCGAGAGAAGAAAGAGGCATTTAAGCTCGACTTTTTCACACCGGCAGAGAAAGACCTCAAAGAGATCAGCAAGGAGCTTTTCGCTCCCGTCACTCGTGGCGCTGGCATTAATTTTGCCCGGTACTGGTCCCGCCGCACGGAAGGGCAAGAAGAAGACCAAGGATAAGGAGAAGAAGGACGACCATAGTCTACCTGACGACATGCATTTCTCTAGCCGGCAGTTGGTGTCTCTGTTCTTGAAGCCCAAATTCCAGGTTTCGTATATTCCCTTTCGGGCTCGCTTATTAGGCGTTGACAAAACGTTGTTAGCTCAAATGCGGGGTCACCGAGTCCGCTATAATGAGGACGGTGACGGCGAGGTGGACGAGAATTTCTGGGCTCAAGCTGCGCTGATCAAGCCGCCGGCCGGAACGGGGATGAGGATGAGGGACGGCAGTAAGTTTCCCACTGCACAAACTCAGAACAACTTATAACGAGGGTTATTTCAGCCGGGGGTGGAGGTGCCATTCCGTTCAACACCCAGTTTTTCCATGACGATTACGACGATGGTCCCGTATTGACGACGGGTACGACGCTCCGGAAGTGGAGCCGGGAGAGCAGGACTTGTTGGCTGCTACTCAGGTCAGACGCGCAAAGTCAAACCTGAGTTCGTCAATTTACGCCAAGCGTGCGAAACGAGTCGATGTGCGCAAGTTGAAGGACACATATCTGGAAAGGATTGGACATTGTCGTCTCGAAACCCAAGGAAGAGGAGGACAGCATGGTGGGTTCCAATGCTTTCCGGATATTTCCTTCACCTTGCTGAGTCTTTTCGTTCATAGGACGTCGATCCGGACGAACCCTGTGCCCACGGACCCCTCTGATGCGCGCGTGTTCGGCTCTGTCATTTCTGGCCTTCAACGGTCATACCCACGCGACAAGATGGAGAGATCAGTACCAGCTTCTGCTTCATCGTCTGCTCCACCCTCGCCAACGAGCAAGGTCTCAACCTCGAATCGAGCGTGGAGGACTCCCAGCCCACCAGGTTAACAGGATGAAGATATCAAGAAGGTCGGGAACATTTGGGACCTGAAGGTATGTCGTTGCATATATTTTTTTTCATACGCTGATGCTGATATTTTTTCTCAGATTTTCCGAGATCCCCAATGCCACCAATCGGCTGATCCTCATCTCATTTTTTTGTGATCATAGCTGGTTTTTCTTCATTTTATTACATTTTGATTATTGCTTCCATCCTCGGGACTGTAAATAACACACACTATATATACACATCTCCTTGTTGTCACCGAGTAATAAAGCGAACGAAAGTCGAGCCTACACAAAGCTCTACACAGCCACTCATTCGAGGTCTCCTCAACTACATCCTCATGGACGAACGCCTTACTAGGCACATGCACGAAGCAGACGCCTGGCTCAGTACCCGTGGAGTCCCTGCCGGGTATCGCTTTGTAATGCAATACTGACATAAAATACTTCAACCACACTGTATTCCAAAGCAAAAATGAGTGTGGCCGGATATCACCCAAGATCCGCGCGCAGCTTTGTCGAAACTTCTGTAGCCTCGCAGTAAGTGGCAAAAAAATCAACAGCGTCATCACTTTTCGCAGTATCTTTTTGCGGCATTATCGAGTCCCAGTTGCTGCATTCTTCGTTTCGTACTTATGAGAAATCGAGGACGCAGTAAGCTTCGACATTGAAAATGACGAGTACGTACTATAGGAAAGCGCTGATATATTAAGGTGCTTTTGGAAGACACGGTCTTGACGCGTAGACTTATGTGTGCGTCGTTCCTTTCGCCTACCATCTGGTCGAAGTGTATATACGAATACTTGCCTTTTGGGGTTGCGATTCGAAGCACGCGGGCGCATCATTGATAGCGCCGGCCACCGTCTTCACCGTTTCGAATTGTCGCCCCGCCGCCTCCCATCCCGCTCCTTGACTCGGCTGCGGGCTTCGTCCCCAGGGTTCCCATCCTCCACATCGCGGCCCCAAATATGCGCCCCGGCGCGCCTGCGTTCTGGTCCCCCGGCGGGTGTTAGGTTGGTTCTGCGTTGTAGCGTGTCTCGTCAGATCAAGAATTCTCTCGGTTTAACATCTCCCCCTGGATCCTTACTTAGTATCGTCGTATTATTTATCTGTCACACCCGACCGTCCTCGCGTCTGCTCCTCCCCATCACCCAACCCGCACCCAAATCGAAGAGCCCGACGATGAGACGTGCCGCCGGATTGGGCACGCCCAGGCCAACGACACGCCCCGCCATTCACAACAAGATCTCTCCCCTTCGGATGCGGCGAGGAGGGATTTTGGTGTGGGCGGGGCTCTTTGTTTGGTTGGGGGGGTTTTGGGGAGCGGTGGGTGTGGAGTTTCGGTGTGTTGCGCTACACAGGCTCGCTATTATTCATCTATTTTTCCCTTCAAGATTTTGCTGATATCTCCGTTCTACTTTTCCTTCTCCTTTTCTTCTCTACGTATCCCTTTGTATTTGTATGTGCCATAGAGTTCCGAGATTATAGAGTGTATTTGTACTTCCGAACTTTCAGTGCAACCTGGTTACTATACGTCGAAGAATCTTGTTTCCACACATCAAGGGCTTGCACTCAGACGACGCAAACTCAGGGTAA